>JANHGB010045450.1:30706-53194 GCA_026283785.1 Coracopsis vasa | reverse complement strand
GGAGTATTAAAAAAAAAACCAAAAAAAAAAAACCAAAAAAGAGAGAGAGAATTTCAAGAGTACTTTACAGACTTAATTCTTAAATGCCACCAATACCAAATCTACCAACAATATTGAAAGAAGCAGTCCTGTTGTGCAAGACCCACTTGTTTCAATGGTAAACTTCAGTTAGAAATAAATCAGCCTTTTTTTTTGTTTAAATTTAAAGCATTTCTAACATCAATATTTTTTCCAGTGAAGAATCTGTGACATATGGTGACTATCTTTAAAAATGTATTGTATCCCTGGAATTCAAATAGCAATGTATTGTTTATGCCATATGTTTATGAACAAACATACCAGTGCTTAAAGACAACTCTGTGAAGGATATAATGTGGTTATGCCAGGTGTGGCAAAAGAAGTAATGTCCCATCTAAAATCTCTTTTATCACCTGCAACTGACCTGTTATCAACTGCTTAGTTTGTTTCTAGATTCTTTAAAAATGAAATGGAACATGTGACCTGAGAAGTGCAGCTTGGCTTTATGACCATTTCGTTATTTATGCTGCCATGCACTGTTAGACAACTAGAAGTGAAGAACATCTTCTGTCCCCTGTAAGCCCACAACATAAAAAATTCAAAGAAATCTTACTTTTTATGCCATTTCCAATGAAAAGCACTAAGAAGTGAAACTGACTCATGCCAAATGCATATCACTGAATTGCTGTGATTGTGAGTTTGAAGTTTTCAACATGGAAATTATTTATAAAATGTCAATTTTAGCTCTGGAAAATATATTCCTAGGAGTATGTGCATTTTCCTTTTCCATCCTTAGAGAATTGCTTACTTGTGGTCAAATCTGCAATACAACTTCAATATCCATACTGGGAGGAGAGAGAACTACAGTATAATACATTTATTTTGACAAGTGAGTGCATGCATCCATAACTCCCAAGTAGCAAAACTACAAGTTTTAAAGTTATATGCCTTAATGAAGATAAATGGACTATTCTACATCCACCACAGCAAAAGGAAATTAAACATTTAATACTTTTCAACAAAAAGTCTTCTTGGAACTTTTTTTGTCTTAAGAAAGGGCATGAACTTAAGTAACCTATGCAAATTTTCGGTAGGTCAACATACATCAGTTAATTGGATCACAGCAAGTTCAAAGGATGTTCCCTAGCAAATTTTAGAACAGCAGCATTGATGTTAACAGTTTTGGCATCCCAGAAAAAACTACTAATATGCAAAATGTTATTCTGAATTTGTGCAAATCTATTAAAAAAAAAAAAAAAAGAAAAGCTGATTTTCAAACAAAACAGTAACAAAACAGTGGTATACTGGCAGTAGTAAACCAGTTCAATACTCCTTAGTTTGTGCCTAGGTTTAGAAAAACACATCCTGAACTGAAAACACTGTAGTGCAGATGCAATTAATCTCTTACAAATGTGATTCTTCAGGAAAAAAAGAGCATCAATCCTTATTGAACCAACAGTAATCAAACCCAGCACAAACATATTTACTTCCTTCTTCTCCAAATCAGGCTCCTATTGAAACTCATTTTTTGCCTAGATCAAATCAGGATGTTTCTGCCTCTGATATACAGGTTACTGCACCAAATGCTCTGTTCAGTCACCATTTAGAAATATCACAATACTGTAACAGTATCTAAATATACATTATACAAAATGTACAGAAATGTACCCTTGAAATTTTAGCCAAAATTACATATTGTAAAGCTATTTTCTCTATTTTAGAATTTTCCCTTTACAATAGAAAAGTGTTAGCACATCCAGTTCTAGTAACAGAAGTTGTTTCAGGTATAAAATACTCCAACACAAAATTGTAGGTATCACATGTTTTAAAACACATTTTCTTGTAAAATATTATCTGCATAATAATTCACAATAAAAAGACATGTCTCCAAAGCAACAGTGATGAACTAGTCAATTTACTGGTTTGTTAATATTTTCAAACTGTACACCAGTGACTGTTGAATTCACTTGTGTCTGGGGAAGATTTATTAAGATAAAGGTTACTAAGACAAATGCATGAAGTGGGGAGGGGAAGTTTGATATATAAAGAAAATCTTGTTAGGTGGCTCAAATCTACTCACAAACTTAAATCTTTAATGGTCTATTTTAAATGCCAAATTTCAGGGATGACACCAGTCTCTCCACACATCTCAAGGATTGCTCTTTTCCCCTGTCTTCTTAAAAAAGTCACCATCCCCTCCAATCCTGTGGTTAATTCAAAAAGACAAGGGAAAAGAACAGGTTCAAAGTAGTATCGCTAAGGGTGAAGGTCTGAAAACATGGCATCTTTCAGAAAACTAGCATAAGACATGTTCAGCTGAAGAATATTCTTGAGACTAGACAGCAATTCCAATATTCAGAGTAGTAATTGTTAAATATGTCTGCTTTTCTTTTCACTCTTTTACACTGTCAAGTTATAAAACCATTCACCATACATATCTGTCTTTGTAAGCTGGGAGGATATGCAACACAAAACCTGTTTTGGAAAAGAAGTTTGTTTGCCTTTCCTCACAGCCAGCAAGTCAAGATAATGTAGTGTGTAGAAAATTTCATCTAAACTGGAATGTAAATGTAGCAGGACATCTCAAAACTATTTACAAAGCACTATTCTTATGGTCAGCACTCAACAAAATGACCATTTATTACTCTGCAGAATTAAAAACTGAAATCAGGTATTAACAAAACCATATTGCTCATACACACAACTACTTACACACAGGTTGTCACCTAGACTTGGAAGTATCAATGGGCAAAAAAAAGAAAGGAAGAGAAGTGTTTTATGGAACAGGTCTCCAGAGCTGGTGATTCAGCAGATGAAAAACAAAGCTCTGTTCAACCACTGATTTTGCAGCGGCATTTTATCCTATGCTGACCTAAATTCTGTCCATTTTGAAAAATGGACATAATCTCATTAGCACAGTAAGAATTAAAAATACACTGGAACGCCTACATTTCAAAGTACAGTATTTGAGCCACCATACCTTTACAATAGGTATAGACTGCTTTATCATTCTAAATAGAAGTTTGAATATTTGAAGATATTTTTCTTTGTTAACATCTTAAAGGACTTTGAGATCTTTATCTTGCTCAGGATGACCTTGGCTTCGGACAAACACAACTTTGCTATGGACCTCTAGCAGCAACTCAACTAAGCTCTCTTCTCCTCAGCTCTTTATTTGTACAAGAAGGATAAAACATCTTTCTCACCAGACAATAGCTATTTTAGGACAAATAATACTTTATCTCCTTTTTTTATTTTTTTAAACATACAGTGTAACTGTCCCACTTTGGGACTTCCAGGAGCATCATAAGAATATTTTTTTCACACTTTAAAAATGAGTGAAGGAACAAATGATAAAGTTCATCACATTTGTTACTCCTTTTAGAGTAAAATTCTAAAGATCTCATAAATTGAACAAAAGAAAGCAATTTATAACTTCCACTGAAAAGAAACTGCTTGAACAAAATGGTTTCAGACTACAGCCCACATTCTGGCTAATCTATGAAGTATCAAACCTTCAATTCCAGAAGAGGTTACCTGGACCACAGAATAAGGTTCTTCTATGTGTATGTGGCAGGACACAGTAATAAACTGGAATTGGGAGCTGCTTACTGCACACAAAAAAACCCCAAACAACAAAACCAAACTAACTACAAGAAAAATAAAGTATCAAATAAAAATATAACAGGTATTTCTAAGAGACTGTTGCATCTCAAGGCTCAAGTGGACAAAATCCTAAGTGAGGTGGTCTGAGCTCTATGTTGACACTATCAATGCAGTGGACTAGTCCCACAAAGTTGGACTACACTATCTCCTGAAATCATTTACAACTGGAATGATATTGATTCACTTGGCTACCCAAACATACATGTTTTTTTCTCATTGTACCCTCCAAATGAGAGTAAGATAAGGATAAAATACCACTGTAAAAATCTTTTAATCAAAGTGGCAGGGTATGGTTTAAGCACAAGATAAAGATGCATAGCAGATTTGGTTTAATCAGTCAGAAGGTGATTAGCATGCAAAGTAGAATTTATAAAAAATTGTCAGAAAGATAAGTCTTTTCCTCAGCAACCAAAACAAAACCAACAGATCTTCCTACAAATAATTCTGACAGTGCCTTGCTAGAAAAAATTATGGCATAATGGACATTAAATTTTTCTATATGAATAAGAGATTGTGCTACATATCCTGCTAAACACCACAAGCTCCAATAAACTACTCAGATGTACAAAATAGACTTGTGACAAATTTGGATATTTTACTAATCTTTATGCCAGAAATTATTAATCAAGGGAAACCAGTGAACTGCCTCAGAGAAACAAACTGGTTCAAATGGTGACTCCTTTATAATAAAGATTTAAATTTTAAATTTTAAAGCAGTTAAAAAAAAAATAAAAAACAACACCCAAAAAAACCAAAACCACCTCATTTTTATTTACTGCCTGTGGAGTCAAAGAGACTATGTTACAGTAAGTTTACTGTAGTTATATTTTCCTTAAGAGGTGAGGAACAGCTGTTAAGTTAAAGTCCAAAAAACCCTTATTTTTAACTTTTGGCAAAGGTATACAGCTCTCTGTACAGACATTGCAAAATGTATGCGGGAAATAAATATGAAATGTCAATATTTAGCTTACTGCAGATCTTTATTGAAATTACTGCTTCTGCGGAATATTCTAAATATGAATTACACCTTCCAATGCACAGACTGGAACACTGGAGGGAATAAAAGAAAGGTTTATTAGTAAGTACAAGATGAAGCAACAGCTAGCCAGGTTGCCCCACTGGCTATATTTCAGCATGTTTTGCTTTGACTTCATTCACAGAAATCAAACAGCTAAACAAAAAAAACCAAAACAAAGATCTTTCTCTCTGGGTTCTGACAACACTGACCTTCAGTTAAAATTGACTGATCTGTTGTTAGTTTATTTTACAGACCGCTAGTACATTATTAGCTAAATTGCTATATGTGGTACACAGTCATGAAAAAGCATACTGCATGTGCAAGAATATGTATGGAAAGTAATAAGATCAATATTTAGAATTGCTTGTCCTTCATGTGTCCTACTATATTTATGTAATAATATCACAGTCTCAAAATGGCCATTAAAGCAGTTGGCATTTAATCCACAGATCTATAAGACGGTTTTATTTTTATATAAGAATTTTATATGACTATTTTTGCTCATTTGCTTTAGTAAGACATAAAACAACTTCTGTGGTGGGTTTTTTTGGGTTTTGTTGTTGTTGTTGTTAACTGATAAGAATTGTATGTATTCTAATCTTTAAATTACAATCATGCATCATCATCATTCCTAGGTGTTTGGAACACGTGTCCAGATGAGGACAGCTAACAAAGAAGTTTTCACTTTCTACCAGCAGCAGGGCAAACTGCTTTTTAATGCTTTAGCCAGTCAAAGTGAACCCGAGCTTTCGCATCAGAATTCATTTTAACTTCCTGACACATGAAAATAACCTCTGCCCTGGTTATTCTTCACTAGCACAACCATGACTGCTTCACTGACTATAAGCCACAGCAATTTATACGGGCATGGACCTGCCCCGAGGCAGGTTTAAAATTAGCTAATGTGTTATTTTGGAATTTGTTTTTAAATACATCTAATCTCAGTCAAAACACACCATATTAAAATCTTCTATGCCACATGTTCACTATAATTTTTTTGCCAGACAGTTATGCTAGTAAAAGGTATAATGAGGAATGATCTTGGACTCAATAGCTGCACACATGAGCAAAAGCCCACCAGTATAGTGGCAACTGCACCAGCAAAATGACCTCTGCAAGCAGTTCTGCTTTTGTTGGCACTGAGAAAAAGCAGGTACTTCCCTGAAATCAGCTTGGCTTGAGTTGCCTAACATACAAAGAGGCACTGGAGGCCATACTGAGGCATCCATGCACATGAAGCAGTCAAACCTGACCTAAGAAATCCCCTTGTGCTCTAATGTATCTGCTCTCTCAGTTCACTTAAAATCAAAATAGGTTTTAATATAGGTGATCTTGCCAACCAGGATCATAAATCATACATATTCCATAGCCTAATCTCACTCCCCAAATCATGAAATTAGTTAGTAGTGGAATTCATAATTTGGGGATTTCTTCTATTTCAAAGCTTTTAAGGATGCACTTGCCAGAAAAATGACAGATGCAAACTTTTTTTTTTTTAATGTGAAACCTGAGACTATAATTTAATCTGACTGTAGCAGCTACATACGAAGGAAAAACAAACATTACAAGACTTTCAGTTGTCTCAAGTACTGTCAGCAATGACATAAGAGCTGTAATCGAGAAATGTTTAGATGAACAAAAATTTATTTGCATTCAAAATAAACACACAAAAGATTATTTACTTAAAGAGAACAAAGACCCTCGAAGATGACATCTGTGCCAAACAATAGTGGCAAAAAAAATAATTAAAAAAATATAAAAAGCATTTAGTGTCCAAGTGTGGTATAACAGTAGTATGACTTACTGGGAGGCTTTTCTCCTTAAAGGATTTAATAGCTATTTAGGTCTAAATTAATTATTAGTGTAGTCCTGAAAATTGGATTTTGACAAACTAAAGAGAATCCTATTTCAACATTTCCACTGGAGTGGGAAACTAAGAAAAAGCAAAAGGAAAAAAGTTATACAAAATGTGAGGAGCAATTAAATATTCTACTGTTTGGTCTCCCTGCAACCCCCTCAAAACTACCTAAATTTTTTTCTACTCATTATGCAATTTAAAAGGGAGCAAAACTGATTCAGATGTCTAATAGCTTCCAAACAACCAGAAGCTATTAATTTTTTATTTCCTGTTACATAAACAACTTTGCTATGAAAATCAGAATTAGAAAAAAAACCAACTGAAAATGCAACTGTAGCTTCAGAATATTCTATTATGAAATAAAGGGAACCCTTAGTGAAATTGTTTGGTAGCTTTAATATGATCTGCCTCACAGGAAATATGATACTACAGTTTTACAGAAAATGAACGCTTCCTTTTAAAATATTTATAAATTTACATTAATATCATCCATACATACCATGACGCATTTCAATAATTATTCTACAATACAATGGGAGTGCATGCTCAAACAAAACACCTCAGCAGTATTTTAAAGCAGTAAACCACCTAGCCAATTTCTGTACGTTCTGTAGTTTTTCTAATCCACTCTCCCTGTGGTTGAGCAAAATCGAATTGCCTCTCACATTTGCAGACAGCTCTGTGAAGGTGATAATAGAGCTGCTCCCTGCTGTCATGAGGCAGGAAATAGGAAAATGGCATATGGGGCTAGAAAGAAATAAAAAGAGAACTAAACAAGAACAAAAGAGATTTCAACAAAGGACAACTATAACCCAATATGCTTTGCAAGTTAATCTCTTTTCATTATCATTTAACATACTTAATCATTCATCTGTACACTCCTCAAAAACTCAAATGCTTGAAACCAAGTCTTCTGTAAAGTTTTATTTCGCAAAACATTTGGAATAGAAATGATACTAAAAGCCATCATATGCAATGCCTATAAATCAATGCCTTCTTAGTGCCCATGATAAGGGGCTGAACCTGTTCCAGTCTGTTAGTAATTGATCTTAGATTTTGTGGCTGAAATGTAATATCTGAAACAATGCATACTTGGATTATCAGTTGCATCCATGTTGAGTGACACCTGAACAGCAAAATATTAAGGGAGGATTATGACTGGTTATGTGTACTGACAATATTGAAGATGTCCAGTCTATTTAAGGACTACTGATATATGATGCAAAATAAACTAAAAATTATCTTTTCATTTACAATAAGATTTTTTTTTTTCCCTTAATGCAGAATGGGCCTTGGAAAAAAGTCAGGAACTTGCACATTATTTGCAGTGCTTCTATACTAAATATTCCTGAAGTTCCTTTACAAAAAAAATAAATAAAATAAATGGCAGCAAGCCTACTATACCTTTCCTTTTACACTCTGAATGGGATCCACCACCACAGCAACAGCTCTTTCTGATAAGGCTTCAAAGCTCTGCTGAGTATTGATATCTACACCAGACAACCAACAGCCAAAGCCAGGGTGACTATGATACCAACCAACTACCATTTCAGGTCTGAAACAAAAAAAAAAAATGACATCGAGATTCTTAAAAACAAAACCACGTAACACAAGAAATAGTAATGTATCGGGGCATAAATTAGGATGAGCTGTGAAAAAAACACCATTAGAAATATTTAAATTACTCACCATAGTATGGTGAAAACATGAATAAACGCGACAAAAGAGGACTATCATTAAGGGATACACATTAGCAGTGGTAGATCATGCTTTCAGTTTTTCACCCTGTTACCACACCTTTCCTGAACCAGTTTTTACCCTTTCAGCACTTGAGTAAATATCTACTCTTTAACTCCTTGGCGTCGAGGGTTGAATTTTCACGGCAGAAAGTCCATCTCAGACATGGACAACGGGAACCGACGGTGAGAAAGGATTAAATATCAATTAAACCAGCAGTAGAACTAGGAACTCAGTCGAAAAGCAATTTGCACTGTTCTGTTCAGCTGCTGAGCTTTTTGCTAACATTAATTTTGAAGTTTTTCCCACAGTTAAAGAATCTGAGCAAGCAGGCGACAACTGTTGAGAGGTAGGAGTGAAATAAAGATTTATTAAAATACTATGATCTTTTACAAAATTATTTCCCCTTTTCATTAACTTACTTATGAGCAATTAAAATTGCTCATAAGTAAGTTACAACTTCATGGGCTTTATCTTAATTAAAAGAAATCAAAAAATCAATCTTGTAAGCAGATACTGTCTAGTAACTATCTATACTAAACGGAGCAGCATTCTAATCTTTCTGTGCAATAATCAAAACTGTAGGTTTAACATGAGTAACAGTCTCCTGAAAATTGGAACACATGAAGTGGACTGAATTACATGCTATGTTATTTACCTGATTTCTGGGCCAATTATTTCTTTTTAAACATTTCTAATAGCTCCTAGATCACTACTGTTGCGGGAAGCCAGCTGTACCTTCTAAGCAACATCCAGGGAATACTTGTAACTGTCAGCCCTCTTTAGGGTTACTTACCTTCCTGTCTGTTTCAGCATATCCAACATTTTTGCTTGAAATACAGGATCAACTGCCTCCACACTGACACCCTGATATAGAAGACAAACAAAAACCATAGTAGTTCTACACAAAGCAATATTTTTAACTTTTTCCTTTCCACAAACAAATTTAAACACCATTCACAAGCATCTGCCTATGCCGGGCAACCCAGCTACATTAAAACTACTTGACAGAACACCCTTAAATGTAAAATACAATTTTTATGAATGTATTTAAATGTGATTTTTAAAATGCTGAAAGAAGAGTTTGAATTATTATTTAAGGAATCTCTACTATGAGTAAACATGATTAAATAGACATAGGAATTCATCTTTTCCTTCTCTTTTTGTTCTGCAGACTCTGGCCTGTGGTATCTCTACAGGCTTATTCAAGATTCTGCTTTTTGTAGATTCTACTTGTACTATGCACATGCACAGAGTAAATCCAGGATAAAAATTTTTAAATTTCAATTATAAATTCCAATTTTACCCATTGGTTCATGATCTCCTTAAAATATCTTTATAATATGAATCTCTTACTCAAAATTAAAATAAATAATCTTTTCACATAACAAAAATATTATTTAAGAGACATACAACTCTAAGATCTCTCAAAGAAAGCATGTCTGAAGTTTATGTATAGTACCATCACAACTGAGGGCATGACACATTTCTAATCAAACCTTTTACATTTTGAATCCTTCCCTTGGCTCACAGTACGAGTTCTTCAAGTTATCAACTTAGAAATCTTATAAGTGATGCTATACCAATATATTTATACATACATAAAGATACAATATCTCCATATATCGCTACACACGCTTACGTACTAATGTTTGCTAAAAAAAAAAAAATAAATCTCTGAACTATTTTTTCTACTGAAACACTTAAATCCATTAGACATGTTTGAATTATACCTCACACATTATACTTTAAGATTGCATGAATGAGGTAAAGCACTAAAAGCTTTTAAAAAATATTCACCATACAGAAAAAAAACACAGAAGCGAACAAAATAACCAAGGTCTAGCTGCAAAGAACTCACCGTTCCCGACTGTGGCATTGCAAAAACATCAATTACTCTCACAGTGTAATCATCAACAAATTCCCCGAGCATCAGACCCATAACTTCCATGGGGACACCAGCACGGCCATGCTTCAACATCTGGAATTAAGACCAAATGACACTGCATGTTTAACAGGAGGTTCAAGTTTGACTTGGGAAAGTTCTTTCAGCCTTTGTTGATAATTTGCATCTTGTAGCACTTTTGGAAACTGTAAGTAACTATAAAATAGTAAAAAGCCAATAAAATAGGAGTAATTAAAATCAGTTTCTCACTTTGTAAGTGTTGCAAACAGCATTAATTTATTTTAAAAATTAGTCTGACCAGCACGTAAGGAGCGCAAGTCCATAAACTTTGGATAAGTACCAGGTGCCCTATCTCCAACAGTATACACAGATGCAGTACACACAGAACACTTACTTTCAGCAGGGCAAGCGAAGAGATATAAACCTGTTCCGCTGTATCGACTGCAGGAGCATCTGTCGGTGGCCCCTATGAAAGGAATAAGTAATTATTTTCTACACCACTTTTGTTCTGCAGTTTATAACAATTTTCTTTTTCCATATTACAAAATTTACAGGAAAATGCATATATAAGTGTGACTTTGTGTGTTAGATACAGTTCTTGCAAACAAAACAAAAAAAAAAAAAAGCACACCCGAGCCTCAAAACGCTTCTTCACAGCACCTTCCTTCACTAACCTATTTTGTTATACAAGTCACCTAGTCGTCATGCCATTTCCCCCCACCCAAAACAATACCAATCTAAAGAGCAAACTTATCAAAATAATCAAATACACTGGCAACTAGGTACAAACCTGCTATAAGACACACAAGCTAAGAGTCAGATAAGTTTCCATTATTCAGCCTTGCCACAATGCTAACCTTCTGCAGCTGTAAAATACGGTCAGTTCTCCAATTAACTATGTGTTTCTTACAGTGGTGTGAATGTAAATGCTGCTGGGCTAGCATGATTAACTGGCACCAACACAAACAGTAATTTCCCTTTGCTTCATCAGCTTTCAGCTAAGGAGGACTTGCAGATAAAGGCTATGGGAGTACTTTGCAGATACCCTGGTACAGTGAGAGAAAAAACGGACCTCCGATCCCTAGGTGGAAAAGCTGTGAACAAAATACTTTGCTCTTTGCCTTATGAGTAGTTATTCAAAAATTAGCACAACTGTCCCAGGTGTGAATGATTGGTTGAAACAGGTTCTGTGTACTGTTGAAAATGAAAAACACAGGAGGCAGCAATTTAAATGTCCCTGACTCGACAAGCAAGACATACTGCTCTTACTTACATAATTTCACACGAGCATACCTCCGTTCCACCAATTAACAGTACATTCATTACTTTATTACCAAGTTGTGTACAACAAATTTCCATTGAAAGGACAAAAGGTTACTTCTGCACTAAATGATGTAAACTTAGAAGGGCAACAAAACAACTATGAAATATGGTAAAAAGATACTCCACCTTAAGATCAAAGAGGAAAAAATAATGTCTTTACACAAATATTTTAAGATTTAGAACTTTGATTAGACAGACATAAGCAAAAATTTGGGAAAAAAAGTTTTGAGTAAATTCTTGATTTTTCCTTTCAAGTGGAAAAATTCAGTACAACATGCATCCACACAACATCAAACAGAAACAGCAATCAACACAAGCTATCATCTCCTGAAGATAACCCCAGGAATGCAAGCAATCAGCATATTAAATTTGTATAGCAATTGTTCTTTCTGCATACTTTCACTTTTAAACATACAGAAAAACATCATCTAGTTTTCAGAATGTTTTAAAGACAGTAACAAAATTCAGCTGTTTTTATTTCCCTCTTCCCCATGTCAATTAATTCCTTCCCTATTAGCTCCAGATTCAATCTTTATAATTCAGATCCTATCTTTGTATTTTGAAACTCACATACATGCATGGATCTGTGTCAACCACAACTGCTTTCTAATACCTTCAAACCTTCATTTCCAACTTTGATACCACTGATCACCACCTCGTGATATTTGCTCTTCCTTACTTCTTACTACTCACTGCTAATTCTTGTGACTTCAGCCTTGCCATCATCAACTTTCCACCAGGTTTAACTTTTTACCTTCTCTAATACCCTTGCCAAAGGTCCATTTTTAATCAATTCTACCACTCCATCGGCTATTTCCCTGACTAGCCATAGCCCAACAGTGAGATGTTCCAGTGGAGAAGTGTTCTTATAACACTTAACAACGAAGAACTACTCTAGGAACAGCTCTTCAAAACATTTCACAGAACCAGGTGCACGAGGCATCTGAACCACTTATTCCAGATTTACTACAAATTGTTTGACTGACAAAGTTTCAAATACCAAATCATTTTCTCATACTATTACTATGGGGTTTCCTTCATATACATATATGTTCACTTTCTTAACTGTATCTCCCCCGCTTTAAGTTTATTCTAAATTATCTTCTTTTCACTTAGAAGTTTTAATACTTGGAAAAGCACAAAGACTCATATTTCTACTTAATCACTGCTAAGAATAAAGGACACATAAGTTGCGTTTTAATAAAAAAATCCCAACATCCTAGTTTGATAACAACACCCTTTTTCCGCACATAAAGCTTTCCTCCCATTTTCTACCAGCTCTAGACCAGAGAGGGTCTGAAGTGAGGGTAAAAGTACAAAACCAGTAACAGTCTGCTTTAGGAAGAACCATAACATCCTCACTGTGACCACCACACATATTCTACATTTGTCCAAGATTTTAACGTTTCATTGTAAGCAGCCATCCCATTAAAGCATTTTTTTCTTTTTTTTTAAGTAGCACTAAAAAAGGAAAAAAGATCTCCCCAAAACTAGTGTAAGTAGTTCTGTGATTTCTGAAAAGCTAATGATGACGTTTGATTGAGACTAGCTTCTCAAAAACTAGGAGCTTGAACTAAAGTTTATTCCACAAACTGTGGCTCTTAAGTAGGCTCTCCTGTACAGAATCTTTAACATCTGTTAAGATGAAGGTCACACTGACACCCTTCCTGCAGCCAAGGCATTAATTTCACCTTTGTCTTGTATGCGGACACCTGTGTTCACAGCTTGTAAGAGTTCATCCTTCATAACTTTGCCCATTTTAAAATCTATTTAAAATTAGTCAGTAGATTCAACACCAATAGAGAGGACACAAATATTAGTACATTTTGTTTCTGTAACAAGGCAATTAAATTACCTTCTGTTTTAAGCAAAGGTTAAGAACTGAAGCAGGGTGTTATCCTACTGTACTCATTCCTAATCTTCCCTTCTTTTATTATTTCTATATTCCTTGGAGCTTTCAAATGCTCATTTACCTTGGTGATGGTACCGAAGAGGAAATACTACACTAAACTGTTTGACTGACAAAGGTTCAAAACACCCAAATAATTTTCTGATTGTTACTATGGTTTTTTTCCTCAATAAACTTAGCAATACTTCAGGCATTCGATGAGAAGAGTAGGTTCTTCTTTCAAAATTTATATTAAAGTTCTCCTGCCAGCATCCATAGCCAACAATTCATTTTCAGAATAGGCAACATTGCTAATTCATAAAGGAATGCCTCATTGGTACAAATCAACTTGCTTATTTGTGGAGGTTTGTTTGTTTGTTTTTTAAACCATAGTATTCACTGTGAATGATTCGTCTCATTAGATGTGAACTTAAATACATAGCATTAGGAAATACTAACTGCAAACTTCACTGTTCCATTGTAAGCATATGAATGATAGCAAAAATAAAGTTTAGCTTCCACTCTTATCACACAACCAGACAATTACCTGAAATCTTAAAATTTAGCTAATGGTAGCATACAACGCAAAAAAATTGTAGGTTTATGCATTCTCAGTCTTATAAAATACAGCACATACTAAGTATTTTTTTGGTCACAGATACTTCTTTTGTGAAGACCTTGCTATATCCTTTCAGTCTGCTCTGTGCTCCAGATTAATTATAATTAACAGCACTGCACCAATTATGTGTATTAATTCTCATGTTAATAGTCCTTCCTTTGTTTGAATATAGATTAGAATGAGCTGCTCAGAGTTCTGAAATTGTTCTGATATTGTTCTGATGAACCAGTTCAAGAATTTTGAGGAGGAAAGGATCCATATGTCAAAAAACATCAAGAATCAACATATAAACCAGATCTAGTTTAACATTCTTTTTCTACCAAATATTAACTGGCCCATAAAATACTATAAGCATATATTTGTCTTTCTACAAAAAATTATAACCCCAAAGTTCAAATTCTTAACTTAAAACTTATAAGGCTTAACAGCTAAAACAGAATAGATCTTGAGTCTTCCAAGTAGTTCACTTGGCTTTAGAAGATGCCATTTGAAAAACAGACTTTTGGAAACTGGAACTGCTTTACTTACATCTCTGACCACTTCCTTTTCCATAAATGGCTGATAAACCAACAGAGTCTTGGAGTGACAGTCACAGCTCCTGCATGCTAGCTACACAGTATGTGGGAGCTAGCAATGGGTTACATGTTTTGAGATTTCTTTGGCCTGTTTCTGCTAGTCTTCCACAGAAGTTTATGTATTTTTTTCATGAAGCAAAGAGGAAGAAAGGTTTTATTAGCTAATCTCTACATGGAGGCAAAGTATTTTACACTGACCCTCCACAGCATGTGCTGTTATCACTGTTTATAAACTTCACTGCCTGCCAACTTTAACAAAGAACCATCATCCTTATGAAGCAGAGCACCAAATTAAATTAACTGGTGTCAGAAAACCAAACAAGAAAACATTTTTATCTGCAATGCAAGAGATCTGCTTGTATTTTTGTTTACCTTGTGGTATTTAAAGGTCAGACAACTCTCCCACTGCACAGAGTTCTGTAAGTCTGTCCATCTCACTGCAAAACAGCAAATACTGCCTTCCTTATGCCTGCCCACAGCTTTTTCTCCAGGGGGCTGGAGAAAAATGCGATCTGAAAACTACAAGGAATTATTATTTTCTCCAAGCTTTCCTATATAAGATGGATACAGAGATTAATAAAATTCAAAACCTGTTCTCAAATAATAATAATATTATGCTACTTACTGAAAATGGATGTTTTTTCTGAATCAACTATACATGCTGTCAGGCAGTGAAATGAGCTGCCTGATGGCCAGCCATATCACAAACCCCAACCAAATTCTGGTTTTGTTTTTTGTTTAGAATGGCAGAATCCTAATTTCAATAATAATTGGTAAAATTAAGTTACCACTATTAAAACACTTTTTTTTCCCCTTAAATTTTCTCAGTAAGACTTGTAATGGAAAACTAATCACGTTCAAGATATGAACAGAAGATTACATTGTAATATTAAATTATGCATGATACTATTTTTGTTTCAGTTATGGAGATGATCCAATATAAAAAGCAGCCCTTTACTTGGGCAGCCCTTGTTGACGAAGTGTTAAAGGCGTTTGCCATTCTAACAGGATAAAAACTAACGCCTTGAAGTGTTAGCTACTCAGGCCTTTTAGCAAATTTGTTAACACTTTTAGGTATATTACTCCACCTTTCTCTTAGTGTGAACTGGTATCAATTATTTAACCAATTTTATTATGTTATTAAAATACCTGCTGATTAAATGTGAACTAAAGTGTCATTTTAGAGCACTGCTCTTTATTTGTACTATTCCACATTTATTCAAATAGGTATAGAAAGTGGACTTGATTAATTACACAAGCAACTGAGAAATATTTCACAAATGGATATGCTTTCTATTGTTTAAGCGGATCTTAAACGCTGCTCTGGTGTCATGTTAATAGCGCAAAAGATGATTTTGAAATACGTCGTAGCTATTGCAACAAAGAAACACAGTTTTGCAAGGGTAACTGTAA
This sequence comes from Coracopsis vasa, assembly GCA_026283785.1. Taxonomy (NCBI): domain Eukaryota; kingdom Metazoa; phylum Chordata; class Aves; order Psittaciformes; family Psittacidae; genus Coracopsis; species Coracopsis vasa. The sequence continues at coordinate 37,173 of JANHGB010045450.1, read as the reverse complement.
AAAAAAAAAAAAGGCAGTGAACTTAGGTGCTGTAGAGCAAATCTAAGCTTTATTGCAAAAAACATTTCTGTGTAAAATATAAGAACTGCTACAATCATTACTACTTTATTTTTTGCAACTGGAACAATTCAAATGTGAACATAGAACACACAAGCGAACAGTGACTGCTATAGTGTTTATTTCTTTCCCAGTAAGGCAAGAAAGAACCTTTTAATAGTTTAATTTTGTGAGTATTAAACAACTAGTGTGAAAAACAAGCTGCATGTAAACTATTTCTACTGCCTCTGCTTCAATGACTAGCTGAGGCAACCTGTTATAGGAGGTGTTAATTGGCAATAGGAGTACAAGTCAGAAGCATGTTCCCCATCGTCCTAACCCAGCAAGGCTAGGTCATTAAAGTGGAAATGAATTCTTTCATGCCGACTTAACCCTTTCAGTACATATTTTCAGCTGTTACATCTAAAGACTAGTGAGAAAGATTAACTAATAGAAAAACAAAACCTACAAAAAATTGCATTACCTCTAAAAAAGTATTCACCCTCCCCCCTTTTTTCTTTACTTCCTTTCTTTACCTCCTCCAAGACAAGTGTTTCAGGTAATAATAACTTTTATCACGTAAGTATGGCGGGGTGGGGGGCAGGTGGCTGCAAATGGCAACTGGGGTATAAGTGCAATGACAATCATTGTGAAATAATAATTTATCATATTAAAGGATGCATGCAAAGATCAAGCACTTAAAGAGAGCTTACAACTACCATTTCATGGAGGTAAATCCAACAGTGAGCGTATAGTTTAGTATGGGTAGGGGGGAGGAAAGGCGGGGGGGAAAACCCCAAACATTACAAAGTAGTACCTGCAGAGAGGACAAACTCAGATGTAGCAGTGATAACAAAAAGACCTTAAAAGTTCACCAGGGTACAACTGTTCATCTCTACTTACCCTTTGTCAGTAAGTAGCATAGCATGATGATATACTGACATAAAGAATAAAGAATTTCTTAGATGAGCATAATGCTTTTTACACATCACTAAGCCTAAAAATCTAAACCAAACTGACTGTGGAGCAATTTTTCCCTGTATTGAGACAATACAGAAAATACCAACTTGTATGTATTCCATCAGTGGAAGCGGCAAAGGGAGTTAAGCCATATTCACAGATCTCAATGGCTCTAGCAACACTGTCATGACAAACACCAGAAGCCATGTATTGCATTTTCAACAGTACAGGAAGTTAACATGATCAGTCATGACATAGAAAATTATCCAGTTCATTAAAAAAATTGAAAAAAATTATAAGAGTTCATAAAAAAGGGAAAAATATATTACTTAGCACTGTGAATCACACACTAATTACTAGCAATTGGAAATTTTATTGCAGTTTTCAAGCTAGTACACACAGAACTTTATAGTTAGTTCCACATCAACAGGATTATATTTTGAAGCTAGCATTATGTCTAAACAGTTTGTATGTTTAGGCCCATTTTTATACCAATTATAATCAAGCATACATAACAGACCACAAAATACCATAAGTCTCAACAAACAGCCTAGACTTCTGAAAGGATCACATTGTCTTGTTACACCATATGTCAGATGAAATAAAAATTGTAGAAATATGTTTAGTCTCAAAGACAGTCTCAGACTCCAAAATGGAGTGGGGATACTAGGGAAATATTATGGCACCAACTGGTACTTTAAATTAAAAATACCTGGTGGGGGGAAGAATCTTAACAGGCTAGATTAGAAAAGAAAAAAAGAAAGGAAAAAGAAGAAAAACTAAAAAAAAAAAAAAAAAAAATATATATATATATATATATAAAAAAAATATATATATATAAATCTCCAGTATGTTTTACAAAATCCTGTTTCCTAAAAAAACTGTATCCAGGTTCATATTTACAACAGAACTCTATAAACAGCAATACAGATGGACTTGGAATATATAATGTTCCCCATCTCCCCTCCTTTAAAAAAAAAACAAACTCCCCCCCCACAAAAAAAAAAAAAAAAAAAATCAACCCACAACAAGAAACTAAATTACAGAATATGCAACTTTGAACAGTTTTGAGCAGTTGGTTAAATGGGTTGGGATCACCAGTTTGCAAACACCTCTTCAGTGCAGAGCCAAAACTCTACTGCTTACTTTTTCTGTTTGTTTGGAGGGTTTGTTTCTATGGGCTTTTTTGCTTGTTTTTAAATTAAGCAAAACTTCAAACAAAAATAATCTCTAGTTGACTGCGAAACTCCACAGAGAAACTGGCCAGAGTTTTAGTTAAAGAAAGAACACCACTGAAGTCTTAGGTTATGCTTCTACTCTATCCATCTATCAGTAATCTCTCTTGCACTAACTTTCATGGAAGAGGTATAGTAATCCACCAACATGGGCACGTGCAGGATTTCACATCTACCTGTAAGGATAGATGAGCAAAGCCTATTACCACTGCCAAAAATTGTCAAAAAACTAAGAGGTGTTTTGCAGAAAACTCATGTTTTCCAATACTACCACTGAAATGTTCTTGAAGACTGAGGCTTAAAGCTCACTAAGAAAAATACGTGTTTACCAGGAATTGGCACCAAACGATGCTAGCTAAATTTATTTTCAGGTCAGATAAGCTTAATTTTACCACAATGTACTTTACAGAAAGTTATTCTACTTAGTCTAATTTGTATTAGAAATCAATATTTATTAACCAATATTAACATGCATTCATGATACAAAATTGTTTATATACATATCACTTTGATATAATTTGCAGTAATCAGACTTTTTGCACTGTTCCCAACAACTCTTGCATGAAATGGCCTCTTAAGCGTAATCTTTTCTAGTTCTAGTGCTTTTTCTCTCTTTACTCCAGACAAATTCGAGACAAACAAAAAAGCATGGGAAGGTATGCTGCATCACTGCAATTAATATTCCTTATTATCACGCACAAGGACAAGTTGGACTACATGATCTTTAAAGGTCCCTTCCAATCCAAACTTTTCTAAGGGTCTATGACAATGTTATTGTTAACAAAAAGCCATAAGATCCTCAGTAACATTGTACATATCTTTGAAAAGAACGGTTTTTCCCAACCTCAAACTACTGGGTAAAAAGAAAATCCAGAAAATACGAAGGTCAGTTTCAATCCACAGTAAGTCCAGGACTCAACTGTTTTCTATTCCTAGCACTATCATATTGGGTAATGGGCACTGGGATTTAGAAACAAGAGCCTCAAGGTAGATAACAAGTCAGCATTTGCAGATTTGGTCTGTCTCTGGAAGTCTTGTTCTAATGCAGATTTTTAATTACCTTATTCTAAACAGCAGTTCTGCCAAGAAGGTAAAGTAGCTCCTAGCGGGTGCTCTCCGAGGTCACCCTAAAGTACACTTCGTACAGCAGAGCAGTTACAAGGGATTTACTCAGCATGTAAAAGAATGCACTGGGTTCTTTCTATATGCCTACAAGCTCCCCGTTGTGAAGAGCAGGTCCTCTGGAGATAAACAGGTGAACTGGAAGACTCGGTGGCAATATGTAGGAAGGTGAGCTGTTTGAAAAACAAAACACACACTCCCAAAAACCAAACTAAACATAAAACAAACAAAGCCAAAACCCCACACCACTATTAGTACAAGAACACCACTTCAAACTTCCAGGAAAAAGTGAAGAGGACTCTTCACCACCACATGAATTAAACAGAAGCTTTTGTTTAAAAGTGATACACAGTAGCATTGTAACTTGGAATATTCAATAGCATGGGATTTCAGGAAGAAGAAACAATTTCTAAGAGAAATAAATTAAATTTATCACTGTAAGGGGGCTATTTCCTGCTTACAGAAAGGAACATTACAAGTGAACAGGTGTAACACAAAAGGCACAAAGATGTCTTCTCTTGTTTAGGCTTCCCCCTCCCCTTTCGTTCTCATTATGGCTACACTCATTTCCTTGTCCAAGCTCCTTTGTCTCTTCTGGGGAAAGTAGGCTGCTCTACACTAGCAATTAAATTGAGGAGAGAGAAGCTAATTGCCTAATTATTAGAAATAAGGAAGTTGAAGATCTGAGGCCAAGAGAAGGCAGGTAAAAATGGTATCCAGAGTTTACAGGAAAATAGTAGATCAGAAGAAACTGAAAATGCCCCAGTACAACCCACTAGCTTTGTTATTTTAGGTTTATATCTGTTTGCAATTAATATGTAAGGTATAGCTGTAGTGCAGCTCATCATAGCTTACAGCAGCTTTTATAACACAAAGTATGCACCATGTTGTAAGAACAATCATATGACTGCTCCCGAACCAATTCTAACATGCTTCTCTCTCCCTCTTCCATTAGCACTTTTGGCTATAAATCACACGACAATCACTCAACTATGTTTCAAATGTAGGAAAACTATACCCAGCCTTTAGCAATTCCCAATAACTTTCAAATAAGCCTACACCACCCATGGAGCTATGATCATTTCCAATGTAAGCAGGCTCAGGCTACATCATATTCCCTAAATTTCATACGAAGCTTTCATTTGAACAGCCCTGCATTAAAAAATTAACCAACACAGTAAAATACTCACCCCAGACCATGCAAGTAAAAAAGTTTCTATATTTAAGGTATACTTTTTCCTTAAAACAAAATCATGTATTTTGGCTATATAAACTGGGGCTGAGACTTTTCTACAGAAGATGATAACAGGCAATTGGTAAAGTCATTTGAACTTTTTATGGGAGTTAACATTGGATATTTTTAATAGATGAAAAATGTTTTGTCACTGAGAAAATGTTCGTAATTTTTAAATGGGTTGGTATCTTCTGAGGAAAAAAGTAAAACTGAAATAACCCACCCAAATTGTACACCATCTCATCTACTGGGAGGTACATTGGAATTCCAGAAATACTAACATTCTTAGTACTTGAGAACTTTGCTGGAAAATGTCTTAGAAGCAATGCCACAGAAATGATGCACAACTTTAAGAACTATAATTCAGATTTACTCCCCTTAGGGTATTCTCTAAAGGAATATATGAAGCTTCAGATACATGTGAAAAACAGACAATACTGTATCACCACAATTCAAACCACAAAGCACATACACCCAGGAGATACAGGAAGGAAAGTCATGCAGCTGAAACAGACATTGAGACAGTAAAACATTCTACAGCTTTCCAAAGGAAAGAAGCACTTCATTAAATAAAACACATTTGCACCCTTCAAACTAAAATCCAATGTGGTTCAAAAATCAATGAACTAAACCAATTTTCAGTAAGATGTTATGATCTTGTTTTTTTTCTTTTTTCTGGTTGGGTTTTGGGGAGTTGTTTTGGTTTTTTTTTTTCCCTGGGGGTTGGAGAAGTGTTTATTTGGATTTGATTTGGTTTTGAGGGTTTTGGTTAGTTGGGTTTTGTGTGTGGTTTTTAGTTGGTTGGGGTTTTGAGTGTGTTTAGTTTTGTTTTATCGCATACAGAATCTTAGGATGCAGATTAACCAACTAGAACACATCATTTACTTCAGGAGATACATCAGCTTAATGAAGTAACTCAAGGAAACTTGTACTTAATTCTTAACTGGGAACGATCTACACTAAGCCTTGCCTGCCAAATCACCAACTCTTATTTCTGAAGCCCCGCAGAATAAGGAGTCAGCAGTGCTCTTTTCTAACAATCATTCTGGCTAGATCAGCAGATGAAACATAACTTTAGATCAGTAGCAGGTCTCCCAAGTTCCCACAGTGCCATAAATGTACTAAATGGGACATGCATATTCTAAAAAACCATGATAATACGAGGGAAAAAGGTTCCACAGCATCAAGCAGTACAATGCTTGAAACCTCATAATCAAAGTGACAGTTTTCAAGTGCCATTTACAATGCCCTAATCTGGAAACATCCCAGCTAACCCATCTGATCAACTATTTCACAGATGGAAGCACTTGATGGCTAATTGGCAAGTCCATTATTCAAATAAAATAGCTATCTGCACTTCTATTTTCTATATTCCAAGTCAAGGTGTAAACACTCCTTAGAAGACACAGGTCATTTCTCTGTCTCTCCCTCTCTTCCCATTTGGATTTTTTCCCTTCCCCTCTGCCATCAAATATGTTAAATCAGAAACAGAGAATCAGTTTTATTTTCCATTTATTGCACTAGAACAGTTGTCTGCACCAACAGAGCAATGTAAATGAGTATTTTAAAAAAATCCATCAAGTAATAAGAAAATTTTCAACATGTTTTTAAAGTGCCATTATTTCACTGCTTCCTATCACATCTGGATTCAGGAAAATAGACAGGATGTGTTAGCATGGACAAGAACTTGGATTATTGTTCTGAAAGTGTTGAAGAGAGAGAGCTCTGCTAAAAATGCACTTTATTTGCTCACAATCTTAAACTGTATCCAGTAGGATTGCCTAATAGAGGCATATGTGGCACTGTAGCAAACAATAGCTCAGCATACAAAATGAAGAGGAGTACTGCTCCAAATTCCTGCCTGCTACATAAGTATAATG
>JANHGB010045450.1:19636-30606 GCA_026283785.1 Coracopsis vasa | reverse complement strand
TGTAGCAAACAATAGCTCAGCATACAAAATGAAGAGGAGTACTGCTCCAAATTCCTGCCTGCTACATAAGTATAATGCTTTTACGTACCCCACAAAGCCTGTTAATTTGTCTGCAGCAAATGTACAATGCAAGTGAAGTACTAAATCACTAGTGAAATTCTGTGGTGGGCAGTATTCCAGGGGGATGAACAGAGAGACAAAGAATGAACCAGGAAAGGGAGGATACCTAAAAAACATGACAAGGGGCAGGAGGAGGAAGGAAGGAGACCATACAAAAGAAGGAAAACAAGGGTCATTGCCAAAATCTGAACTTCCATGAACAACAGAATGGAAACTAAAGTAATAAGCATTTTGTTTGGAACATTACAACACTTTCAAACTTCTACTATTCCCCCATATCTTTTTTTAAATGACTCAGGTTTTTTATATATATTATCATAGTGCAAAATAAAAATGCCTACAATACCCAGCATGTAAGACAATTTCTGCATAAAGCAGTGTTGCAAAGAAGGCCTTATCTACTACGTCAAGCTCAAAACTAAACATGGGTACCTTCCCATACAAAGAACACAAAGTTAAAGTTCACTGCCAGGAAATACTGTGGATGGCTTATGTGATGCCAAAAGCTATCAGATTCTCTTCCCTCTTCTCTTGTCTACCTGCTGCCTCATGAAGACAGCTTCTTGTTCATCTAAGACTAAAAGAGAAGAAATGGCTCAAAATTTCTAAGCCACAAAGTCAGTGGAAAGAAAGTTTATTGTTGAAATATCACCTTAAGATCACTTCCTTAAAGGTATGTAGTCGCCATATAAAGACAGGCTTACGGTCAGTGGAATTTAGCACAATCCACCTCTGGACAATTCAACACTGAAGACCAATCAGTCACTCAATAGCATGCTCAGAGAGCAAGTATTACAAAAAGAGAACCATCATGAAATCACTGAAAGGATTTTGCAAGTGGAATACAAGACACAAAAATACTTGAAAGCTGTAAAAACATTAATCCAAAGAGCACTTGGGACAACACATTGAGTTTGGAAATGAAAACTAAACAAGATAATAATCAGAAGAGGTGTTTTTACCAAGGTGAAAGACCTGAGTAACTGCTATTGGAGAAACTAAGGCAAGTCACTGAGAAATAATTTCTTAGCAGAGATCAAATAGGAACTGTGCTGACCAAGCATTTGTGTTACTTGAATGTTAGTTACGAAGCAAATCAAATGGACTGTTAGCAGACCTTATGTGATTCACTCCTCTTGCTAAGCAAACCCCCAGCAACAAGAAAAAAAAAAATCCCCAAATTGTTATAAAATTACTTTGAAAATTATTCCCTTTCTACGAGACTATACACACAGATGATTCTTATGTCAGCAAGAATGACTCAGATGTTTTTATTATGTTCAACTTTAAAAGCAAAACCTTCAAAGACAGAACAACTGTGACACAGCAGTAAGAAAAACAAAAAGCTTTGTACAACTGTTTAAAACTCTCTCGTATGAACAAATGGTAACAACTTTGTTTACGTTCTAGCAGGACAAAGCACGTCCAAAAAATATCCAACTTCTCTCCTCCACCTCAAAGCCATCTGATTCACTCTGGATTATCTCTCAACTATCAATCAATCAATACTCAAAACAAAAGTGATCTTTGAAGATCCACTGAAACTGTATTTTGAGGACTTAAAATTATTCTTTTTGAAAAGCCTTCCTGCTGATTCAATAAACCAAAAGACTACAAAAGTAGTCAAGATACCCAGTGCAAGCAGCAACTTGCATGAAGAGCAATTCAGTTTTCTGCCCTTATTTTTTTTAATCCAACACATACTCATCAATTCATTTAAGAGACAATTTCACATTTAAACAAACACAGAGCAGCTCTGCAGACCAAAGCTGCTACAGGAGTTCTGCAAGCTTTTGAATGTTATGTTCTATTGTCTCCCACAAACTTCTAGCAAGCTTTAAGTTAAAGCTGAGAAATTCAGAAAGCAGCAGAGAGTTAACTGTAAATTTGAAAAACAGCTTTGATATGCGTCAAGTTCAGAGAGGACTAAGAAGTGAAAGCTTGAGTGATTAGACTGCGCAGATGTTAAAAAAATGAAGAGTCATGAAGCAGGCTGGCAGCTCAGAGGAACAAGAGAAATAACTGTTTAAGAAAGTAAAACTAAAAATAACTGAGGGCTGCTTGAAGATTCGCTAAGAGAGCGTGAATAGAATTTCAGCTATAAAAAGGAAAAAAAAATTATGCACCAAAAGTTACAGTTTATTTGGCAAAACACCTAGAGGCTGTAAATCAGCCTAGAATATTTCACCAAATGCTTCAGTATTGAAACAATCCTTTCCTAGTTATAGTGGACACAAACACACTACACACAACCAAAAGAACCTGTGGGTTTAGCAATTTCAATCATCCCAGCAGCAAACACACACACATCATGAAGCCTAAGACAAACAGAACTGATTCCTCCAGGACAAGAGTCTGAATTCTCAATGTAGAACAGAGCCCTAGAGGCAAATGAGGGAAGCGGAGAAAGGCCAGCTACTGTGGCCAGCCAAGACTACAAAGGAAATTACACTGGAGCCCTTTCTTTAAGGAAATAATTCTTCCCACAAGCCTCAGACAAAGAAGTTTCTAATGTTTGGGTTTGGGGTTTTTTTTCTCCCTATATCCACAGTAGTCACCACAATGTAGCAAGATCAGCCTGGTTTAATTTTCAAGACCACCTGTCCCATCAAGAGGCCAGGAAGAAAAGTATTAGGGCTTGCTCTAGTGGTAGCAGAAGTCATACAATGTGCATAGGTCTCCCATTGGAACAAGGGCAGCTGCCAGAAGGCCTTTTTGCTGTGAGTATAGTTACAGTAGTGAGGACTACAGAAGAAATGAAGAAACAAACTCACATATCTGTGGCTACAACTACCTGCAAGTGATAAATTTAACTCAAATTACATCCTAAAATTTACATATACTTCAGTGTCTTACAATGCCAATCATGATGTGATCCAAGGACTTAAGTACATCATTTATGAAGGAGCAAGCGGGAAAAAAAATTATGCACCAAAGGAGCTCAGCTATTCAGAACGATCATTATGTACTGAAAATCCATATAATTGGATTTTTTTATTTTATTTTGTGTTTCCAATGTTTTTCAATCCAAAATTTAAAATGTTCAGATGCCAAATGAAAGGTTTATAAACATTCTGTAAACTCAGCGCCAACGCAAGAGTTCATACTGACAAAAAAACCCAGTCAGGCTGTAACAACAATTTGCATACACTTACATAGCATCTCTAGAGTCAGAGATTATTACTATGAACCTTTTTATGTTGTTTAAATACAGTAAATGGAATATTTCAGAATTTATTAATATTAGAGAAGATATTAACAAGCTATATACTAACCTGTCCCAGCCCAGGCATACCACCTCCAAGTCGCAGAAGTCTATCCATATTTCTAGAAAAACAGAAACAAAGGAAAAATGTTCCCAATCTCTGAAGTGTTTACTAAATTGCTATCTATATAATTCACCTTCAGTCACTCAGTATGTCAAAAATATTGGTGGTAATTACAACACAACATCAGACTTCCTGTTAATTAACACCACATATTAATTCAAGAAGCTGTCTTCCATGCTAATTAACAGACTTTGTTTTATTGCTTTGGTTTTGGGTTATCCCCATTTCTGAAGACAAGCACTCTTGACAAACTTTTCAAAACTTTCCCCTCATTCAATTAATTGGGGGATTTTTATTGCTTACAGCACCTACCATCCACGAAGTGCCTAAAACTTATTAGATATACAATCAAGTTTACTCCAATTTGTTCAGAAAGCATCAATAAAAACGTGAAAGTAAGGATTTTAAGCATCCTCATTAGTAAGTTTTGTGCTAATTAACTTACAGCTTGTCAATTATTATCAAAACTCCATATAAAAGACACTGAGCAGATTATGGATCTCTGAATTATCATCAAAAGCTTTTTTTTTTTAATGAACTCATTATACTAAAAAGAAATACTGTAAAGTAAACATTTAATGTATATATAGTTAGAACACTAGTGACAATACTGTCATTTAATACATTTCCAGTGTTGCATGTGCCATTGCTTTGGTGCAAGATTATTCCAATCAATGCAACTAACTCATTACTTAAAGGAACAAAAAAACAAAAACAAAAAAACAAAAACAACAACAAAAAAGCAGCTTTTATATCTTGCAACTTTCAAAGGAGTGATCTCCAGGAATAAGAACTGTTAAGGTACTTAACTAAAAAAAATTGCACTAATGTTTATTCACTTTCTGTTGTTGAAAAGCACTCTAGCAATCTACAATTTAATTGTGGATATCTAAGCAAAGGTTCTGTCCCTGCTGTAACAGATCTTTATCGTGCTTGCTTATCTTTAGTTTTTTAAAACTCAGTGATAAAACAAACAAAAAAACCTACTGAATACTACTTTTTAAACAGCTGCTTTCAGCAAATCAAGCCATTTCCAAAGGTTATAGAAATGAGTAAACTTTACTGGCTTATCTTATTTGTGAAATAGAAGATACTAAGTAATCAGAAACTTAATTGCACAAGTCTTAATGCAACACAACAAAACCTGTTCAGGTGATACAAAAGCAATTGAGAAGAAGTAGCAACAATACTTACAATATACATACTCCAAATGGAAGTTACACATAACAGAATTATACACATAATTTCAACAGATTACATTAATACTAATTCAAGAAGCTTTTTTAAAAAAAAATTAGCTATGCAAAAGAACTTTGAACTTCTCAAGAAAAATAATTTGCTTTGTGTATTAAAAGTCTTTATGTTAAAGGCAAATGTCATCTCATTATTCCTTTGAAATTTAATACTGTTTTTTATGGCTAGATACTAATAAGCTTTATTTCAGTTGAGGTTTGTAACAGGTATTTTAAGCTTCTTGATAACACACAAAGAGGCAGCATTTGAATTTACCCCTACACAAGACAACTCCTATTTTAATCATGCATGGAATTTCACCCATTTCAAACAACAGTATCTAAGACACATATCACTTGCTGTATTTGCTAATTTCACTTTTCTAGTTTAATGCACTGGCAAGCTATTATCTTCATATGATTCATTCGCTTGATTTTGTAGAACATGCAAACCCAGCAACTGGGGCCTCAAACAACATCAAGTACTTTCTTAACGCTAACTTGGCACTATAAGAATTAAAAGGAATTTATTAAAGGGTCAGTGGCTATGCTTTTCTTTTCAGACAGTCACTGAAACCAAGCTTCTTTATCACAGGCAAAGGCTACACATAAAGCACACATACTTTTCTATCCTGAACTATAATAAATTCCAAATCAAGTTGTAGGATTTCCATGGAAAGGTTAAGTTGCTGTTTAAAGCTATTATGTAAGCACATGGTAAATGGCTTCAAGTCACAAGTACAAAGCAACACCAACTTCATTTCATTTTACCCCTCTGTGGTAGATACTCCTCCATTGAAACCCACAATGACTCATCTTTCATGACACTAATGAGGGCTGAAGAGTAGCTGGGAATTAGATTTACAGTAACTAAAATTATGATCAATCATGGCTGCACATTTATTTTAAGAAACTTAGTCTCTACAACTAGTAACCATAAAACTGGTCTTTCCTATAACTACAACTTCCATAAGATGATGAGGTGTATTACCTCTGTACATTTAAGAGGTAATATTGAATAACAAATCTTATACCTACTTACATTTCACTTTCCTAGTGAAAAGAAGGTATTTCTAGCTCATTCATATGTACATAATTCATTCCAACTTCTAACCCAACCGAATAAATAGCACATAAGTTATAAAAACATATTTTGCCATATTGAAGTTGGATTAGAATAATTGGTTATACAAACTGAAACAAGAAAATCTCATTGTCTTACAGAACTGGAGGGATATAACATTTCCCACCCAGCACAGACTAGCCACCAAAAGGAAGATGTTCTGATTCTCAAGACAACAGCACAAAGGAAAAAAAAATATTCACAAACCAGTTCTAGATGCACAGCAAATGATTTCACTACTTCTGTGTTTCAACTCTGGTTAGAGTTCCAACAACTAATACTTTTCTTTCTTATTTGTAACTGAAGGTGGCTTAGTTAGTTATAGTATATTTATACCTAATCATATTTGTTTACTCTGTATAAAACTGAAGAATTTAGGCTAGTGTTCCAAATTAAAATCAATTTTATTTTTTGTTAATCCACTGTGCCCAAGTATTTCAGCCATAAGTTTAGTTTATGAAATAATGCTTTTGTAAATCTTCAAACAGCTTGAGCAAAATTTTTAGGTCTTAATTAAGATAACTTTAGCATTTACAAATAAAGCAAATATGCATTTCTAACCTGGTGCTCAGAAAGAGGTGAAAGCAGACAAAACTCAGCAGCAGCTCCCACTTTTTGACTATAAAGATGATGCCAAGAAGTCTCTTTCCTGTAAAAAAAAATTGAAAGGAGGGAAAGGGCAGAAACACAGTAAAATTTAGAAACAGTAGTATATGTAAAATGAAATGTTACACTGATGACCTACAAAAGGACAAAGCATCACTGAAGAATAACCCAAAGAATGCCTTTTATTTTTTTTCCCCTCTTTGTACTATATAATTCCTGGAAGCAGCCCATGTTATCTGTAACACTGAAATAAGTTCCCAAGTTTCTCAGAATTCCACTCAAGAATAAGGTATTTTAATAATCCGTTTAAGCAATTTAATGCTAACAAATGATTAAAAATGCTGTTGCAAACTGGAACTATGGCCCTTTGTTACTAGTTTTGAAAATTTTGCCATAGTTAAGATGACCTAAGCACAAAGGTAAAGCACATTCCACAGGTATGGACAGTTTTCCTGTTTGCTTCTGCAAGACCAGTTGGCTTCACTGGGAAAGTCACACAGGCCTTCAGGTTTGCCTAAATTCAGGTTAAGAAAGGGTGCTTCACACGCAGTTTAGGAGTTAAAAGTCTCCTCCCCGAGTATACTGCCCACTAATTCAATCAACTCAACCATTTGTAGTGCAGTGTTTTAAAACAGATCTGTGAAATGATCTGTGGCCATGATTTGATAGACATTTTTTTCAATGTCAATGTTAACATAAGGAGCAGTGGGGAAGCTGCTGCTGCTGCTTACCAACTTGATGCTGCTTTCTCAGTACTGCCAGGACAGCCATTTGTGCAGCCTTGCAGTAAACTGATAGGCTAACAAAAATGTTGGTTTTAACCCTCTTACTTCACAGAGGATTCACACTGCATCCCAGAAACAGTTGTCTTGGCATAACAGAAAGAGGTCTGGGAAAAGCTGATTGCTTCTAACACTAATCCAGACCCCAGAAGACATTTATGTCAAATCATTCTTTAAGCTGACGCTGCCCAAAGAATGTCTTTGGAGTTGAATTTTATTTTTTTTATTTTATTAGGAACAGAGGGAATTTAATAAAGACCATTCTGAACCTTAAGTACAAGAGGAGAAAGAACAAAAGAGTTTCTTGGTGCTGACAGGCTGGGATGGGATTCCACTAAAAAGCCAAAAGGAAAAAGTGACTACGTTTCTGCTGGCTTTGAAAAAGGAAATGATCCAGATCAGACAAGACAGGACCACAACAGCAGCAGTTATATTAGCACAGGCTGCAACAGAACCGCAACCAGTTCACAAGTGGGCTTCAGAGTTGCAACCCAATTCAGTTTTAGCCAGCTGGCCACCTAGGAGTCTTGCACTCCCTTCCCCACTTCCTATAATAATATTAAAGAGACAGATCTCCGTGAGCTTAGTGGGTTTCCTAGGGCAGGCACACAACATTGTAACTTACAGGTGACAATTTTTCCCCTCTCTGCTGCAAAGTGCAAAAGGCTAGTTTTAATTACACACTTATTTGCTGGTTTTTCCCCTATACACATACTTAAAGATATACATATAAACCACAGAAGACTAAACAAACAGTTCCATATCAGAAAGCTGCAGAAAGCCGCACAAAGCCAGTTATAACCACAATAAACTTGCACTTTGGTGGCACAAAACACAACCAAACAAAAGATCCTAGCTAAGTAGCTTCTCTGTTTGTGTATGTCCATACTTGAAACACCTCAGCTAAAAAGCCTTGGAAATAGGATAGTATTTTTAAAAGAACAAACCTCCATTACTGTAATTTTTTTAAACTGTCCTGGTTTCAAAAGGGAAAAGTTTTTTGCTATTAATCATGTGGTATAGTATATACTTCATATATATATGTAGTATATATTTCATGTCAAAGTATACAAAGAGCATCTCACAACTGATCTGAAAACAGGCTTTTTTTTTAAATCATGTCTAATATGTGTTCATAATACTACTATTAGGTAACTAACAATTGGCAAAAGTTGCCCATTTGGAGAGCTCTGTTTCACCATTCAGTTGCTGGTTGCTACTTTCAAGTCATTTGAATGTTGATTTAAATGCTGACTTTTAATAATGAAAATATTTTTTGTAAGGTAACATAGGGATGAAATTATGTAAGTGCATTATGCACAAATGTATACATACACACAGGTATAAACCAATAGCTACTGTGCTTATACTTGACAGGTTTCAGCACATATTTTGAAACTGACTTGAAATAGTCTTAAATTGCTGTATCTTTTTGCATGAGACAAATTTCACACTACAGTGCACTATTTTTATCTAGCATTAACACTCCATGATGCAATCCCTCAAGGAAAGAAGATTCTCCAAGGTTGACAACTTTTGAGTTATTACAACAACAACAAAAAAAAAATTAGAAATAGCTTCAACATACATGGAAAACACTGGCTATTAAACTACCCAATTAGTGGAGAGGGTATCAGGCTAGACTTAGGTGAGAGCAGTTTATTCCACACTTTGCAATTTGTACACCGAATGACTTAGTGCAAATCATTTCATCTTTGGTAATTTGGTTTCTCCACCCGAGTCTACATACTAAGCTTTTTATAAGCACTTCCAGATCTCCTGTTGACAAATTCCACATAGCAGATGGATTAACAACTTTAACAGCATCTTAAAAAGTGGTTTAAGGCTTTTTGCTGCAACTATAACAGTGGGTCTATCTTTCTATACTTTTTGTATGAAAAGAGAGATAAAAAAAACCCCCAACATTAATTTGTAGTAATTTGTTCATTAAAGCTAAAGATTAACCATGTCATAAACAAATGCAGTCTCAGTAGTGCAAGTCCAGAGCTACATGACTATTTTGCTTCCATAACGTGCTTAGCCTTGTAAACCCAATGTTTCTGGACTATACAGACCTCTATCTCAATAGACCTGAGCTGACTAGAAGGTATGCAGGTTAGCTTCTCAGACTCTGCCTTCCGATGTCCAGAAGCACAGCAAACCTAGTTCTAACTACATTAACTGCTGAGCTAGAGTCACCAAAGTAACACAGACCCAAGCAGGCTCCTCTAAAGCTACTTAAGTACATCCACACCAAACTTGCAGTTAAGGGAAAAAACTCAAATCACAATACCACAGAAACCCACAAAAATAATTTTAAGCCATATATAAAGTAATGAGCTTCTCTGAAATCTACATAAGTGTGGCTAATGTGGAACCATCCCCTGCCACAAACTCATAGAAACACAGAATAGCTAGGGCTGGAAAGGACCTTAAGATTATCTAGTTCCAATCTCCCTGTCACACACAGGGGCACCACACACTAAGCCATGTCACCCAAGACTCCATCATCACACTAGTCTCCCATTATTCCTAACTACCTGTCTTTTCCCATTATCCTAGATGTTAGGAGATAATTGTAGCTACTGTCAGAATACACTCCATAATGTTTGTCAAGGTTGAATTGCTTCCAAGAAAATTTACGAGCTAACATTAAATAATACCAAAATATAAATTACTTTTGAACTATGCTCTAACTTCCCATTTTCTTAACCACAGATATCAAATTAATATCCCTGACATGGCACATTAGAACACCTGACAGAACACAAATTTCCCATTAAGCTATAGGCAAAACCTAGTTGCTCAAAGTCACACTGATTCAGAAACAATTCATCTGCAAGCCAATTTCTCGATTTCTTCACAAGCACTGGTCTTTTACTTGTTTCCATAACACAAACTCACAAACAGTGCTCTTCTCAGCAGAATATTCTTTCAAGTGTTCTTCCTGTGTGCAAGCATTACAGCACACCTTGGGCTCACGGGAGTGAAAGCTTTTAAGACTAATACAAACCTATAAGATTTTTCAGCTTGCCCAGTACCATTTCAGCTACATACAGCTTTCAAATACATTTGCATAAAACTTTTTAAAAGTCAAGCTGAATCCTTGCTGTTTTCCTGGTTTGTACAGTGTACTGGAAACAAGTACAATTTTAAATGATGACATCAGCATACACTCTCATTTATCAACTGTTTACAAGTATCCAACTACGACACATGACTTGTTCTGAAAACGATACTTAGGTCTGCTGTATACCAGAAACTGATTTGTTAATTCTGATTATAGCTCCATTTCTATGCAACTCTGCTTCATCCTTTCTGACGCGGATTAAAGACTTCTACGCCTTCTCGTGTCCCAGCCAGAGCTCCCCACCTCCACCGGCACTCGAGCCGCACACCGCCGGGCACCTCCGGAGTGCTTCACTCCAGAAGCAGCAGTTTCAGTCCGCCAAGTCCCCAAGATGAGAAGCGACGGCTGCAGCCCGGGAACAAACCTGCGCTGGGGGCACGGCCCGCGACACCCGCCAGCAGCTGCGACCCAGGCGCTGCCGAGCGAGACGCGACGGCTGCTCTCGGCTTGGGAGGACGGGAGAGAAAAAGAGCCGCCTGGGCCTTTCAGGCGCTGAGGCCCAGACGGGCCGCTGCCCTGCTTCCTGCCGCTCCCGAGGGCCCGGCCGCCTCCTGCCGTCTCGCTCCGCTTGTTTCCAGCCCCACCGTCGCTGTCTGAAATTGCCCAAACTTTCTCCGGGCGCAGCCACCACAACCATGGGCAGGCATC
>JANHGB010045450.1:0-12414 GCA_026283785.1 Coracopsis vasa | reverse complement strand
AGGTAGGATGTGGGAAATATGATCCATTTCAGATATTTTTTGCTAAGATAATAAAACAGTAAGACATCTTTATCTCTTGCAGAGAAGGTAGATGTAAATATTACACTTGCACATACTATTTTTTATTAAAATATTTGCATATTTGTCATTTGAGTTCCTGATAACTAATGAAGCAGCACTCAGTATATCAGTTAAGGCATCATTAATCTGTTCTGTGAAAAGTTCATGTTAATTTTAAATTAAATGAAATTTAACTAAACTTAATTTAGTTTATTTTAAGCTGTATTTTATGATTGTATTTCAGATTTGGTTATTCTGCTGAAAAAAATAGGACTTGCTTGTTTATTCTTGCTTTTAAAGTGTTGTCACAGCACTGTCTAAATGACTACATTTTGTTTCACTGATAAAAATGAATCTAAATCCAGATAAGCAGAATATCACACAGATAAGCAAAATGTTTGAGGCAAAAGTAAATACAAAAGCTTGTTGTAATTAAACAAAAATATTGAAACTGGAAAATGAAAAATTTATGTTCATTAAGTTTTTCAAACTATTGTATTGCTGGTGTCTAAGCTGCTGGGTTGTTAAATGTAATACAATACACAATCTATAATTGTGGTTTGGAGCCTTTTGAAGATCATGGATTTTAGTTAATATAACAGAGTAGCTTTTCCATAGTCTGCAGTTCACAAAGTTGACTCTAGTGCTTTAAAAATGCTTTGGAGTTTTTGAGTAGTTTTGAGTATTTGTCATGAATTGCACTGTTTAAAATATCTGAAATACAGTATGATGATTCATATGGCATTTGTGCAATAGAGAATTTTGGGTGTAATAAATGCAATTGTTAGTCTCAATAATCTTTTCCTTACAGTAATTACACTCTGTAGAAGCTACCTCAGGGCATCAGGGCCTTATAGTAGTATGTTTGTGTATTTTGAGATCTTGGGGATTTTGACTAGTGTGTGTAGATTTAGAACTTCCACTGTGTGGTCCTTTCTGTAGTACCCTGTTCAGCACCTGTCCAACAAGCTAACATAATTATTTGCTTCTTTCAGTTTAGTTTTATGCTCTGTATTGTGAAGAAGTTTTCCTTCTCCACAAAACTTAGAGATAGAAATTAATTAAATGATGTATTTCCAAGTAACCTGAAAGAATCAGTTTAACCAAGAGTGATAATCTCATCTAGCTATCAGTCATTTTTTGTATTCAACATCCTTCACTTGCTGTTTTCAGCAACTCTGGATAGCCTCTAAAAAATCATCAGTCGTTTGTTGCATATTTCTTTATGAGCACAGATGCTTACAACTTCTACTGAGTGACTGTAAATAACATCATTTTTAATTAGAAATGCGCTGATTTAAAACTGCCTGCTCATCTTAGCTCCGTCTTTCAGGTAACTGGAGCTGCTAATTACTTTCGAAAAACCAGGTCAAATGGTCACTATCTGAATTTATTAACCACTAAGCAAAATATATCTCTCTCTCTAAAAAAAACCAGGAAAACTTTACAAATATTTTTAAAGGTCAAATTTTGTGCTCTACTTTACCCATTGACTTTGTTCTTGGTAATAGAGATGGGATTTTGTAATAATTGTAATACATGAATAGTTAATATTCTTTAAATGAGTGGTAGGTAAACTAGCTCTGTTCTTTTGTAATGGAAGATGGCAAAATGTGTTCTTAATTAATTAATTAATTTATTTAATTTATTAAAAATTAATTCTTAATACATAAGCAGTAACCTTAAGGATCTCCATCCACCTCAAAAACTTTCAAAAACAGTTCATTCAGATTTTCTCCTTACAATCTTTTATGGTTTTGTTTCTCAAGTAAGTAAAGAGAAAAATAATCCCCAGTAGTGGTCATGACAGGTAGATAATCTGTTCAAATAATCACCAAAATCGGGTATAGAGGCCAGGTCTTTTAAACCATGTCTTCTGACCCTCTGCATGGGAGACAATTTTTAAGGAAATATTTTCTAGTTTAAATTTTGAGAAAATAAATCAAAGCTATTGTAACAGTTTTTCTTGCTGATAGTATGAATGCTGTCCAATCTAGATCTATACTTTATGTGACTGGTGCTGTTATACATACAGACACTTAAGTAGCAAAAGTATTTTGTAAATGTAAACCACCTTTACTGTCTTGAAGCATAAGAACAGGTTGCCTGCTGCATGAAAAGTATCCATGCTTCCAATTATTTGAGGATATCTTTGATATTGCAGTTAGTTTTTAAACAACTAGTAGACTTAAAAGTTGGTGAGCTATTTACAATATTAACATGGTGTAAGCCTTTTATTTTATGGTATTTCTTTCAACTCTTCTTCATTTCCTGAACATTTGTTAAATTTTTGTCACTGCTTACCAGTAAAATTCTAACTAGTTTTGATATTTCCCTTATAATTTAAAATTGGCTTCAGATATACTTAACTGATGTGGATTACATTAATGTAATGAATGAAGCAGTGTAATGTTTTCATACTCATGTGTTGTTACAATTATGTGTTGTTACAATTCAGGTAAGTTTTGTTCCTTGTTGCTTTTAGCATTATGCTTTACTATACAAATAGAAAAATCCCTTAAATAATATCAAGTCTTTCTTATGACAGAGAAAGCAGCTACCCCTTATACATTTTGAACAAAGTGGTATTTTTAGGGAAGAAGGATCCACTCTGCTTTAATTTGGGCTCACAGATCTATAGCCTCTTGAGGTCTTTGTCATTTTGCCAGTTAAATAAACAGGGTGGTTTTTTTGTAGAAGCAGCTAAGAGTGCTAAATATGCTGTTTCATAAAGTTTACTAAAGAACAATGGGTTTATTTTATTTTACATTGACTGATGCAAGTAGGAGGGGAAGACATCATGTAGGATTGCACACATCTATTTAATGTTTGCATGGAATATATACTTAATATTTCTTTAGAAAAAATTATTAAGATCTTCAAACACAAAGAAATGTTGTGAATAATACTCTTTCCCTTTTAAGAGTTGCAGACATGTTCTATATGACTCGAGGCGTCTTGGCATAAACCATTCTACAATGGCCAAGGAATAAGATGAGTGTTTGGTTTTATTGGTCTATATTTGGTCAGTATTTGTCTTTAAGCGCAGAAATTCCAGAGTGGCATTATCAACTCAGTTGGGAGTCCTCTTATTTTAGACCAGAACTGCTACTACCTTTAAGAACTGCATATAGTAAAGGTCTTGAATATAAACAGTCATCAGAATTCTATGGTATTTTCTGTAATAGCTAAATGCTAATTTTTCTTTTAGTTAATTCTTCATCTAATTCATGATATTGCAGTCAATGGGAACACTATTACTAGTATCAGCTAACAGCAAGAATATTTTTTTTGATGCATTTTCCTTTTTGTACATTAAACTATTACAGGTAATGTCTATTGAACAGGTGTGCCTCAGTGTAGACAATACCATTCCTCTGTAGTGCAGTATGTTAAAAAATGAAGTGATGAACTTTATCTTTGATTTAGATGGAAAAAAATAGATCACAAGATCATTAGTATTTATTACCATTTACATTAAATATCTATGCTACTGCATGCATTTGTTCTGCAAATGTTGGTGAAAAATAAGGCCATGCATATTCCTACAACAAAGCTGTTCATTGTATAATTTGGTTTTCAGCTGAGTCTGAACTTACTGCAGGTGAAAATAAGATGATCCAGATCTGTCAGCACTGATATACATGTAGGTGGTTCCATTATTATAATTTGTGAAATGCTCACAAGCTGTCTTTGTGAGGGTGCTTATATGGAGTAATGTATTAAAAAGAAGCAAGATGTTCAACCTTATGATGGCATTGCAGTTGTGCAGTTAGTGTAAAGTGATTAAATGTTCCTGAAATACACATGAAAAGTTTTTGAAGAGGAAAATTGAGTGTTGTTATTGTATGATTTTGCATGGAAGGTAATACTACATACTTTTAGAAGGAATTTTCTGCTTTTTATGTGACAGATATGTTTCAATCAAATGGAACTTATAAGTATTTATAAACCAGATGCTCTTTTCATGAGCTGTAAGTTACTATAACACTGTTGTTCTTAGATGGAACACTGGTATTAGTTGCAGAACTGTCACTCTTGAATAAAGAGTCAGAGTTATTGCATTAATACTAATAGAATTTCAGGACTTTTTTTACTGTTTTGACAAGACCACTCTTCTTTTTTCCGTCTTTTCTTAGATTTTACTTTCAGCTGTTGTTTAAATTTGCAGTGATGAGCATGTGTAGTATGTGTAATAGGTGTTAGAACCAGTCCACAACTCTGATTAAAATAAATGATTGGAAAAAAACCAAACCTTACTTAAAATACCTACTTTTGAGAAGCTTATTAAAAATAAATTAAAAAAAAGTATAATATGATAATATAAGTGCATATAAACCAGTACTTTATAAGCTGAATTTCAGTCCTCTCCACTCCTCCCAAGTTCAGAACAGTAGCAAAATGATGCTTTTATTGAAAAGTTTAATTGAGACTGGCTGATACACTTAGAAAAAGAAAAAATATGTGAGGTTTTGGACTCATGGCCTTTTCATAGAGTCGTTCTGTTTCATTTAATTCCAGTGAAGCAAAAAGGAAACAATTATTTCTGAAATTACACCAATTTAAGTTTGCACTCTTGTAACTGCATGGATATGACATTTCAGAGCTCTGCTTGGCATGTTTTGTCCACATATGAATCCATGTTTGAGCTTGAATAAGGAAAAGGGCCAGCTTCACGTACATTCTTTATGAAAAGAGAATGAGCTGTAGTCATGTAAAATGAGCTAATCCTGTGAATGCTTAACCATGTATCCTACTTCAGTTTTGGATTAACAGAATATTCCAGATCTGTAAAAAATACCTTAATGGGCACCTAAACAAGCAGGGTATTCCTCATCATGTGAAACTAAGGGCAAAGAATATTTTATCTATCCCTGAAAACAAAATTTGTGCAGTGAAGTATAATCAACTGTATTGATTAAAATAAGGTATTATAAAAATAGCTTCCAATTGTGTAGCCCTTTTTATCTACCTGTAGAAATAGCAACTCTGCTTTTCTCCTCTATAGTTCTGGCCAGTGTGCCATTTTTGAAATATTCAAACAAAGAAACCACAAACCGCTAGTCACACCACAATACCAGCTTGTGTTTACATTTTCAGCTCTCCAGATCATGATCCTATTGAGTGCACATAGAGCGAGTGCGTGTACACGCGCCCATCCACCATCAGGAGAAATGAAACTGTAAACACAAGCTGGTATTTTGGTGGGGGCACACTAATATGGCGGTTGGTGGGGTCAGAAGGTGGAGGGTGAATTATGGATCCAGAATTTCCTTGTATTTTTCTCTTTAAGTCAGGCTGCTTGCACAGTAGTTGCTTTTCAAACTGAAATGTTTAGTTGTTTAAAAAAAGTAGGGCCTACTTTCATTAATTTTAAACTATGTGTTCAGACTTGAAAGAAGATGGATGAAAGCACTAATACTGGACGTACTTAAACTAGGCAATGAGTTAGAAACTATTACAGGAAGTTCTGCTTGCGTGAATGGAGGGTGGGCAAGAATGATCTCCCAGTTTTTACCATTTATGGAATTCTTTGCTGAACTCCCTAGCGAATCATATTGCTTATTATTAAAGTAAATGCTAAAGGAATTCTTAAAAATAGTATGGTGAGAGAAAAGTGACTTGTCGTTACATTTGAAGAATCTACTATATAGAGAGTGCCTGAACAAAACTTTTACCTGGAGAATATTTGGGTTTGCTGCTTACAGATCATCTGTTGCCATTAATCTTTATGGAAATATCATATTTGCAGCCATTTGAAGCTGCTAAAACTTCCTTACTGATCATTTGTAGCCATTTTATCCTGCCTTCTCCAGGAAAAAGTAGAAAGAGGAGTATTGCTGCAAGAAGGGGTGTATTGCTATTTTGAGAAAACAGAACACTGGAATGCATGATCAAGCCATGGCTTTAAGGAGCAGAACAGAATATGAACAAAAAGGAGGCTGTTGTCTTCAAAGGGAAAATAGTCTCCCGCTAAAACCTAACTAGTCTGATAGCTTCTCCTAGGGTGACAGCAGTGTGTCCTAATTTTCAGTCCCATCATATTAGCATGTTGTGTTAACAACAGCATTTCTGGGCTTACTCCTTTAAAAGCTCCATGTTGTTCTTAGTTCCATAGTAGACATTTAAAGCATTGCAAAATAAATCAGATTATAGATACTAAAATAGCTGGTTTATAAATTGTTCAAAAATAAATAGCCTTAAAAATAGTAAAAAGCAGACAATCTTTTTTCTTTCTGAAAAATTATAAATGCATTTTATTAGTTGCAAGTTTTATTACTTAACACACAATGCCCATATTTACCTTATCCTTATTTAAAAACAAATCATAGGTTAGAGATAGCACAGGACTTAAAAAAACAGCCAACAAACCAACCAAACAAACACAAACTAATGCAAACCAAAACAAAAACCCCACAACAATAGGCTTTGTTGTGAACTGTCTACAATTTATGGAAATTAGATAACATCTTAGTTCTTAGTACATGTTTGGTTAAATAGAGTGAAGTCTGTTCACCTGCAATTAAAGGACTTGTGAAATTTGATATGTTTATCTTTTGAGCATTTGGAATTGCTAACTGAAGAGACTAAATATAGTAATTGCTTATGCTTATAATTATGGTAATCCTTTTGAAACAATAATATTCATGAGACTGTAATTGAGCCACAAGATCTGAAAAGATATCACAAAGTTTTAAAAACAAACAACAAACCCGAACAGGCTCTTAATGTAATTTAGAAAGTCTGAAACCAAGATATTTTCATCTGTAGCTTGAGATAGTTCATAAAATATCAGAGATTGGAGAGAGTGCCAAAGAGGGATACATTTTTTTTCTTACTGCTGTCACATTTGTGCTATTAAATTACTGATATTTTTTTCAGGTAAGCTTTAACTTATTTGTGTGAAAAATAATTTTTTAAATTTTATTTAATGGAAGTTGAGATTCTCAATGTAATCCATCACACAATATCGGGAAATTTTCAGTAAAATCATGACCAGCTGCTGACAAACAGCAAACTATTGAAAGCTTAGTGAGCTAAAGCTTTAGTAGAACAAGTTGGTAGTCAGTGGGAGGTCCCATCTCACCCTCTCGTATAAATAAATGGTTGATAATCTTTTGTTTCAGCAAGTGCCTTGTCTGTCATTTTTTGAAATGTAGATCCGCTTTCCTTCTTGCTGATACATACCAAGGTATACCTTGGTTTAGGGGTGACTTCCATCCATCTAGACTTGCTACTTATTTCTGTGGACCTTTCATCTCACTCTGATCTCTCTATTCATAGCACGGGAACCCATCTGACAGCAAAAAAGAGCTAACCTTTCAAAGACTTATCTAGCCTTAAGATAAAAAGTTCCTGTAGGGCAGAGCAGTAGAGATCCACCAGGCAACCCATCAGTACTCAAAGATACTCAAAGTTGGTATGCGATTGAATCATTGGTGTGAATAGGAACCATGTAGCTAGATCCCACCTATACACACTTTTGCATTCTGCCAACACACTGCAATGACAATTTCACTGTATTTATTATTATTAGCATAATTTTTAACTGTCAAACTGCAGATTGTCTTTCATATTTACTATGTGTTCATTGCATATGTTTTAATGTAGTACATGGAAGAAATTTGTTTTGAAGTTATATCTACATAATTTCAGATTTGATATTCAAATTTAGAAGTAGGACTGAAAATATGCATGAAGTATATAAATAGTAGGTAATAAATAGCTTCATAATCATAATATATAAACTGATTTTAACAGCATAGCACTCGATAGAGGATTACTTTCATAATTATTTAACTGGAAAATTTCTTCCACAAGAACTATTCTTTTAAAAGGCTTTTACTGACATTTCAAAGTAATATGATGTATACTTGCATATAGTAAACAGTAAAACACTTTACAAAATGCACTGCATTAAATTTACAATTAAATGTTCAGATTAAATCTTGCCTGGGTAAAACTCCGTTCGGCATCAAGTATAATAAACTGGTGGACTCACACGTGGTATGCCAAATGGTTGAGAAGGCATTAGATGAAGTAAGTTATAACTACTATTACTATCACTGTAATTGACGCATTTGTTGGGTATTTTTCTTGGGGGAGAAGTATGGAATGACTTGCCTTATGTTTGTTTTGAGGAAGTTCCTTCAGAATTGGATCTTATTTACAGTAAATCCAAGGCTGTGGTTCCACTAAAGCTGAAGCCAATCTAAATGTTGATTGCTGCAAACCCTACTTTTGACCATATGTTACCACTGCTTTCCCTTGAGCTCTCTTTGCTGTGCTCTTCTCCAGCATTTTCATTGGCACCTTCGTTCATCTGACTTTAAACTGAATCTCTTTTAGCTCAACAGCATACTACTAACCCAAAGCAGTATATTTATAAGACTGGCTTTCTGTCTCTTTGGCTTCCCTATGGGGTCAGATCAATATTTATGCCAGAAAGGCATGCAACCATGTTCAGAAACAAAAAAGAATCTCTTTTGATAGGGGTTTGGTTTTAAACCAGCCTAGTTGTAGTGTCCGGCTGCATTCTGAATAGTATTCTGCCATGAAACAACTCACCTCTGTGGGAAGGCAGGGAGGGGACAGTCATCCCAACAGTACTGCTAATGCAAGGGAGTAGGCAGACATGCTTGGCAGAAAGCACACTAGCAGCTCTGATGCAGAGCGGTTCAAAGTGTCATGAAACTGCAGCTTTACCTAATAAAATTGGATGCTTGGCTATGTGTTGCTTGGAAATTGTCAGGATATGTTAGCTTTTAATGTCAAACAATGTCATGCTTCTATTTAAAAAGAAATAGTGTAATAATAGGTTAAATGTGCTGGTTTAGGATGGCACACTGGATGAGTTTGAAATTAGTCTTGTAGCATTATTCAGTTACTAAATTATTGTACAATAATTGTTGTATAATTAATGGGTTTAAAATATTTAAGAGTGGGAATCTGAACCTGATTTCTTCACATCCGTGGAAGTTCTGTTTCTCAGTGCAGGATTAGACATACTCTCAAACTCCCTAACACTCAGGAGTGACAGCATCTTACCACAGAATTGGTCACCCAGCTGTGTGTTATAGCAGTAGACCCCAGCAGATTTTAAACATTTAGATCTGTCTGCCATCAAGGCTTTCTTCTTATGTAAGAAAGGTCCTGTTACTGCATTAATTGTTCCAAGACTACCAGTACTTCTAAAGTAAGACAGAGAGTCTTTTTGAAGTATAATACATAAAGACTTATTTTCAAAGTATTTACAGAAAGAAACTCAGTAGCTTCAATTGTACAATATTAGATGTGCAATATTGCATCATTTTAATTATCTTGAAGCGTTGTATCTAAATAGTATTAATGAGGTTAATATCCATAAGAAGACAGATTTAGAATCTCATTGCTAAAACTGGTCAAATAATTCATAATGAATTATTCACCTTGTTTTTTTCATGAACTCTTGGTGAACAGATTGTGATTTTCTCAGAATGATTAATTATTCAAAGTTATTCACCAAAAAACTTAAAATTCTTGGGCTCAGTTTCTTGGTGAGCAATATATTGTGAACATCTGACCAGCCCCAGTATTACAGATCTTACGAAAGTGGGTTTTTTCCCATTGCGACCTTTCTCCATTAGTCTAGGTCTCCCTGAGATTAAATGCTTGTAAGACTTTTCATTTCATTCCATCTAAGGAATATCCCTTTAAATCAGACAGATACATCCAGTAGTAGTCCTAAAACTAATACAGTATTGTCTCTGCCTCTCAGTTACTGAATATTGTATTCTGTACTACACATTTACCTGGTTTTCCATTCTTATCTTCAAGAAATGACTCATCATCAGTTATATACAGATGATGTGGGTTTATATATTGAATTATACATTCAAAAGTTCCTTAGAATTACTGCTGAAAACATTCTGTATAAGTGAATAATATTGTAAATTGCTTATCTAAATGAAGTGAATTAAATTTAACATGTTTTAATATTATCTAATTTGTGTATTATTAAGAACAAGGCTTTTTTTTCTGTAGTAGTTTGTATCCATAGGCACATTGCTTTCTCCAGCTCTCAAACATGGAAGTTATTTCTTCACTGTGATTTCTTCAATTTCTACAAAAGCATCTCCAGTGGAATGGCTACGGTTGCTGAAATAGCCATGGATTAGCCAAGGTTTTGCCTTTTTTTTGTGGTTCTTGTGAATTAAATGGAAATAACCGACATAGGCAGCCTTATTGCCACTGTGACTCTTCTATTACCATCACATTTAACTGACTTGTTTTCTTCTTCAACCTATGCTGTTCACAGCTTCTCTTTAGTAATGGCAGGAGAATGTACTTGTAAAAGTGCATCAAATTATCTTTTTCCCAACTATACTGATTTAAAAATTAAAGGATTGCTTTCTACAATGCAAAAATTGGTACTGGATTGGTGGACAAAGTTCTGAAATTAATTGTGAGTGATTTGTTATTCATATCTTTTGTCTCAGAAAGATGGAGAAGAATACAGTAATGATAGAATAGAATACCTGAGTGTAAAGCTTTCCAATTAACATCAAAATTGATTTCTTGTAGTTGTTTCCTATATCTCCCTATATTCTTTACTTGTGCCTACTCCCATCCCCTCACTATCTCAAGTAATCCTTAGATTACCCCTCTATCTTAAAACCTCCAGGATATCCTCTGTTTCTTTGATGAGACATCCCCAGGATATTTCTGTCTTTTCCCATAGCCTCTAGTTTTGAGTTCTGGCCTGCCAGGTTGGTAAGAGATCTCACATGGTGAGAATGGTTCAGGAGCTCATGAAGGCTTTTGGGTCAACAAACTGATGCCATATAGAGCAAATAATGGTTGGCTTTTTTGTGCCTTTTCCCTAGTATTACTAGTCTTATTCTTATTTATAACATCAAAAACAAGCAAACAAGCAAGCAAACAAACAAACAAACCAGTATCTTAATGTATATTTCTAAGTAAAAAATGGTTGCATTTTGCCAACATACTTCAAAATTATTAGGAGATAGGCCAAAACACACATCCCCTTTTTCCTTATTTTCTCCGGAGACCAGAATTTAAAAAAACCCACCACCACCTTATCTCCTAAAGCAGGATAAATGCACACATAAAAATGCCTGAATAACATGGTACTGTTAAAAAAAATTAATACTGTTAAAAGGGGAAATATATATATATACTATTTGCACAATTGTACATATACCTGTATCTGATGCAAATGCTCACAGATAACAATTATATGGAAACCATACCCAAAGCTGGGAGAGAACAGAACTCTTCATGCCATGCATGCAGTTGTATAGCACCACATGTTTTCCAGTGCACTGCTTTAATTAAGTGAATTGAGCATGAAGGCTGAAACCCTGTTCTCCTTAATCGTAAAAATAATCCCATTTTTTTGTTCTGGATTTCCTGGATACAGTTGATTCACATGAAACTGTAATCATTAGGATTATTTTTATTAGGTTGTTCCTTACATTATTTGAGATGATATGTTCAACATTATCTAAGGCTGTTCTTTAAATTTAACTGATTAAGAAGATTTATGCCATCATTAGAACAGAAGAAGCAAAGTTATGTGAATGCAAAGCATTTTATTTGTATGTATTCCTACATATATTCACAAGAAGTCTTGAAGGCCATTCCTTGTCCAAATTAAAACTTGAACAGCAAATTCTTGAATGGGAGAAATTATCAAGATATTTTATATAAACATTGGGATACTGATTTGCGTAATTGGTATGAAACTTTAAAACACAACTTAAACTATAGCAGTTTTAAAGAACAGTTATGTTCTATGTGTTTATGAGACCCTGGAAGAAAATAAAAAAGTGGCTCAACGGAGGTATTGAGTGTTTGCAGTCTGTAAAAAGACACTGCAAATAGTAATCCAGGCAAGCACAGAGATGGGAAACTCATGTGACTGTAAGTACTGCTTGTTGAGCAGCCTACAAACAGATTTTCCTGCGTGCATCCAGTTGAACTAATACTTTAGTCAAGCTGGTCCTCTTTTTGCCGTAGTCGACTTTAGATGAGGATTTATATCATCCTGCCTTTGGGACCCCAGTATTTCAGGGAAGAATATCACTCTCAAAGATCTGACATTTTTAGGATCTGTGAAGATAAATGCCTGTATATTCCAGTTCTGGATGAAAACCAGAATGTATGGATCTGTTTATATCCCCACTTTTCTCTAACTCGTGTGCGGTATTGATTTGATGATGGAACAGGATCGTGAAGAATTACATTCTAGATCTGACTATATTTTCTTTGTCTGACGGGATTGTCGGGTGCTGTTTAGAAAGCCGCAGTTGGACTTGGGTAGGGAGAGCCTCTTTTGGAAACAGAGGGGAG
>JANHGB010045448.1:0-16137 GCA_026283785.1 Coracopsis vasa | reverse complement strand
TGTTACTCTGACTCCCGGCTGGGGCAAGCGAAGGCTGTACCCGCGGCAGCGGCTCTCCGGTTCGCTCCTTCTGCCCCGCGGCCGAGAGCTGTCGGGGAGCGCTGGCCTGGCCTCGGCGCGGCTCCCAGCCGGCCTGGTGTGCCGGTGTGTCTGCGGCCGGGTCCGCTGGCAGCGCAGCGCCAGAGGAAGGCTCCGGGTCCGGCCCGGCGTGATGGGGTGACTCGATTGCTGCAGATGAGCTGACCCCAAGGCTGGCTGCCAGCACCTGGGGCGGGCCCGGCCCGCCTGCCCTTTGGTGCCTGCTGGCTCTGGTGCTTCCCTGGCCAAATGCTAAACGTGTTTGTCGTGCTAACCCAACAGAAAGGACTTGAGCGAGCTGGTTCTCTGCCAGGGCGGCAAACTGGACCTGCTCAGTTGCAGAAGAGAGCAGGAGAGCAGGGCCAGGCACGGAGGGGAGCTGGGTAATCTTTCCACAGCCGCAAGCTGGTAGCTCAATACTAATGCACCCCAATACTAATTCATTTTTAATTCTTTCATTTGTAACCGTTCACAACTCGACCCCAGAGGGGGCTGCGACTCATCCTTGTTCTCACTCATTGAGAATTCAGTTTCACAGATTCAACCCACCTCAGTTTTGGCTGGCAGTTTCCTGCTGTCTCCCGTGCGCTGGCACTACCAGGCGTATTGCTGTGCAGCGAGAGTTGCTGTGCCTGAAGCAGCAGGCAGACCCTGAGCCTTGGCCGTGGGGCAGGAAAAGGCATGAGGCTGTTCCTGGAGAAGACAGGTGCTCTGCAGGATCACCGAGCCATGGTAAATTGGAGGCACCCTGCAAAATCCCCAAGCCAAGCTGGCTTGGTCTCTCTTGGACTCTTTAAGTGTAAAGAGATGTTTTAGATACCATCTACTTCATTCCATCACTTGTAGCAGGGCTAACTTTGGCACTGGACCCACCTCCTAGGTCAGGTTAGATTACCTTCCTCACCTGTGGTTTTGCTCCCTGGGCATTTGGCTGAGCTGTTGCAGTGCTCTGACTTAAGAGAAATCTTTTTTAATTGTTGCATGAGTTTTCTGCCAACTTGGCAAGCTGGTACGGCTTCTCTGAGCCAGCATGAGTAAGAGGGTGGGACCAGGGAGAGCACGACTGGAGCAGCCAGCGGTTAGATCGGCTCCGGTGATCGTGAAACCGCAACATCCGGAGCAATGGGCAAAGGGAAATGTGGCTACTGAAAGCAGCAGCGCTGACCTGTCCTCACAAGGTGCTGGGGTATTGATCATCCCAGGCAGCACCAAACTTCCTCCTGGGAGGAGCCAGGATTAGCTCTGTGCTCTTCAGCAGGAGTCACATGAAGGCAATTGTTGATTTATTTAAATAAAAGGAGTTGGCAGCCTAATCAGTTTGGAAATTAATTTCCTTGTTAATTTGGGGGTTTTGACTTGCTCATGAATATTCACAAATGCTCATCTCAGTGTTTGTGGTGGTTTGTTGTTTTTTTTTTCTCTCTGTGTAATTTATTTTTGTGATTGTCAGATCACCTCTGAAGGTGACATTTCCCTCCTCGTTCTGCAACGCAGCAAATGTATTCAATCTCATGCCTTGGAAGAGGAACTCTGGCCTGGCACTGATGTCTCTTTTGCCTCTTCTTTGCCCCGTAGCCTCTCAACACTCCTTCCTCTCTCTGTGCTCCCTAGAAAGAAATGAGACTCAGAGTCTATTCCAAGAAGAGGGCTGGCCTGGGCTTGGTAAGCAGGACAGCTTGTCAAGATGCTCTGTGCTGGACAAGAAAAAGTGGTGCTGCCAGCTGAGGACTAAGTGCTTGATTTTTTCTTACTGTGCGTAGAGTTTTGTGTTCCCCCCACCCCACCCCACACTGGCAAGCACCCTCCAGCAGCACGTGAGGCAGCATGACTAACATCTGTCAGAGACACTTGATTTCTCTTATCTCCTTAGGAGGAGGCAAAATCAGAGAAAACACGGGTGTGTGTCTCTGGAGAGTACAGTTGATCTCTTCACCTTCTTTCCCAGCTTTCTTTTGCCTCCCTTTACTGATCTTGCCTGCCCTGCCTCCTCCTGCACACCAGGGAAGAGCATCCTGGCCGCCACCACTGGTTTCTCCTGGTGAGGTGTGCCTGTGTCCCACATGTATATATTCAGGGGTTCTGGTATTTCATAACATCTATCAGCTGGGCTTAACAGAGGACTGCAGCTGTTATAATCACTGCTGTTGAGGGCATGAGGAGCAGTGTGGGCCACAAGGGGGTGAAGAGGTGCCCTCCTTACCCTATACTTGTGCACAGGGGCAAGCGTGGCCAGGCAAGTAGCGTGACGCATGCAGTGGAGACCCCCATACCCAGTGGATGCTTCCAGACTGGCTTATTTCTTTAGATAAAGTCAGCTTTGGTACAGTCTCCAGCTATACAACGTGTTCAGAGTGTGCCATCGCAGGGCTGGGAGCTGTGCAAGCTGTGGGGTTCACCCAGCGACACTGCCAGCCCAGGCTGGGAGCTGGGAAAGGGGAGACTGAGAGAAGTTTACAATGACGTGGCAAGAAAATAAGCCAGCAGCAACATAAAGCAACTACAGGAGGTAACTGAGCCCTGGAGGGGGTGGGTGGTAGGTGGAGGTTAGTGGGGCCTTCCTCTTGGGAGCTGGAGCATGCAAATAGCACCGCTGGGTGCCTGCTTCCTACGGAGGGCACCAGCTCCTGAGAAGCTCAGCTGAGCCCCAAGTTACCGCGCCAGTTGCTCTCACGGCCTTTGTAACAAGCTCTTCTATGCATCTCTGACCCAGGAGGGTGGCAAACACACACCTCCACGCTGGCTGCCTGTTCCACCTCCCATCCTTGGTACCTCCTCCACAGTCACATCTGACTGTCACGTTCCCACCTCAGCTATTCCCTTCTTTTTCTGCTCATCTGATTTCTTCCTTTCTCTCCTTGCCCACCACCCTAACACAGGGCATCCACCCCTGGACCTTCAGTAATGATTACACAGCATCCACTCGTGGTGCAGTTGTATTCTCAGTGCTCAAACACCTTTTGTTTGCTGTGTGTAAACTGCACTGTTCACGGTGGCTATCGCAAAGATAGAGGTGGCACTTTGTGTTGTGGCATCCTGCTTGGCTGGCTTCTAGGGCTGGGAGACCTGGCCTCACGTGTGCAGTAAATTGCATCTGAATTTGCTGGGAGTACCTGACCAGTAGGCAGAGATAGATGGGCTTGGAAGGTATGATGATGTAGTGACAGACATTTTAAGGATGGAGGCTGTTCATTCTTGCCCAAATTTTCATCTGCTTGTGGGACAATATTAGGTTTATCCTGAAGCTGGTATTTTAATCTTGTGAGTACATTTCTTAGCAAGGCGTGTTGTCCTCACTCTTTCAGGGAACTGACATCTTTTTGGCAATGGGCTGATTAACTCCCCTGGCAGCACACAGCATTTCAGCACGTCATTCCTGCCTTTTCTTTCTTTTTTTTTTCCGCTGCATGGAAATAGATTGCATCTTGCTTAGTAACTTCTCTGCTTAGTATTGTTTAAGGCTTGAGAAATACACGGTAAGAGAGAGTTGTGCTGCACATGTTTGCTTGCCTGAATCATAGCATTATAGTGCATG
This sequence comes from Coracopsis vasa, assembly GCA_026283785.1. NCBI lineage: Eukaryota > Metazoa > Chordata > Aves > Psittaciformes > Psittacidae > Coracopsis > Coracopsis vasa. The sequence goes on along the minus strand of JANHGB010045448.1, from coordinate 12,527 downwards.
AAGCAGAAACCACACACCTGGGATACACTTTGGAATTGGAAGCATGTGCAGCGATGATCCAATGCTTTTCCACTGAAAGAAGTAGGTTGTGCTGGAACCAGGGACATGGGGGGTCCAGGAACATGGTAACCTGGGATTGATCAGCTTTAGCCACAGGCAGAGTTCATTTGGCCACTGCAGTAAGGATAATTAGTTACCTGACCTTCTGGCCAATGTGCCACGAATACAAATCCCATCATTTGGAATGAGGAAAACGTACCAGTGGATGTGTCAAGACAGCCGGAGGGGCTGTGCCTGAGGACCTTCAACACAGGGCAAAAATCACAGTCACATAAGAAATGCCTGAGGGGGATCTCTCTTGAACGGTCACAGCCAAAGCACACCACGTGCACAGGCAAAACTTGCTCCAGTGGGGTGATAGCTTCTCTGTGGCAGTAATGACACAACAGGATTAAACCAAAAATGGGTTTTATTAGATCACCACAAAAAGCCTCAAGAAGCATTTTGAACATGATTCAGCAGTGAGCCCTTCCAGCAGTGGAGGATCCCTGCAGCCTAGGCTGCATTAGCAAAAGTGTCGTCAGCAGATCTAGGGAAATTATTATTCCCATCCACTTGAGAGGTATAGGGCCCCATCTGGGGGATTACACCCAGGACTGGCTCCTCAGTGTAAGATGGGTGCTGAAGAACTGCAGCATAGCCAGCAGAAGGGCCTCACAGTGGAGGACTGGAGGACACAATGCACAGGAGATGGCTGGGGAAGCTGGGTTTGATGAAGAGAGAAGGTCAAGGGGGAATCTAATTGCTGTCTGCTCCTACCTAAAGGAGAGTTGCAGAGAAGACAGAGCTCACCAGCTCACCTCTATATTTGTGTTTGTTCAAAACTGGCTGAGGAAACTGCAGTTTTGGGAGCAAAGATTCGCAGCATATCCATCAAATTCAGGGTAAGCATGCCAGGGCTGGAAAAAGGGAGCTGTATTTCAGGAAGAGAGAAAACAAAGTACTCTGGGCAGCTGCAAACCTATTAGTCTAGTCTCAATAGAGCATAAGGTTAAGAACAAATTACAGAAGGAAAACAAAATTAAAGCTACAGCAGTAAGTGGAAAATGGAATCAAATGCGGAATGGGTTTATCAACAAAAGCACTGTGTGCCCTTAACTTGATCCTTTTCTTTACCTCCTTTCCCTTACCTGGATGAAAAAAACCAACTCAGTAAATCTAATCTAGCTGGATTTCACTAGGGCATTTAATACAGTAAAGGCTGGAAGGCAGCTGGACCAGCTGAAGGGAAAGGAATTAGTAGGAGAAATTTAGGTGCGTAAAATGCTGGGAAAGGCAGATGATGTGTGGAGTCTGAAGGGAACTGCCACCATGGAGGAATGTTACTGGCCTTGGGAATATTCTGTTTGCAGTAATGGCTCTAGCTCAGCAAAAAGCAGCATGAAAAAGAAGTTTGCTGATTAAATGCATTTAGAAGAATTACAGTCTGGAGCGGAGAAGTGTGAGGTCCTGTTCTTCGCTCCTGCTAGCAGGCATGTCTTTCACACAGAGATTCACTGGTTAGAAATGACAGGAGGAAAGACAGATCTGGGTGCATTTATCATTCACGAGATGATTATAAAGCTCTGATGTGATCACGAAGACAACAGCCTTAAAGAGATCATTACGTTAATCTTATTTAGGATGCTATATACAATTTGTCACCCATATTTGGAAGCAGGCTGAGGAGTGGAAGCAGTGTGGGGTAGCCAGAATAACAGAGTCTGTCTGCATGCCTCCCCTTGCTCCCTGTGTGAGTGGACATGGAGGGGACTTGGCTTCTTTAGGTTAGCAAAAGGCTGAAATGGTGAACTTCTCTTTAGAAATCCATTTTATATACAGGGCTGCGCCCAGCAAAATGAGCCATTAGAGAAAGGAAGGAGCTTGGCCATGATTGAGTTGTGTAGTCCCCTTTTCCTCAGAGTCTGGCTCTTTTTAAGGCACAGATTTACCTCTTTCTGCAATTAGCTTTGCTTCCTTGGCAGGCAGAGCAGGATAGCACAATAAGAGGTGCTGAACACAGGCCCACAAACCCACATTGCCCTACCCCATCTCCTAAAGAGTTTTTCCTTCAAGGGTAAGAAAATAGTCCAAATCTTAAGTTCTCTATGCAGGTGACTGCTTGGTGTTTCTCCCACATCATGCCCACTCCCATAAACCCTCTGAGGAAGGAAATGTGAAACCTAGCAGCTCAGAAAAGGCTTTGTTCTTTGGAGAAACAAGCAAAAGCCCTTCTGGACTACATGTACCACACAGGCCTGTGCAGACAGCAAAGAGCTGAAAGGGTTTCATCCTGCTGTTTTCATCACTGGGAGGGGGGAGTGATAGGTCCTAAACGTGGTGTACACCTGGATGGGGTTAATGCTAATCTAGTGTCTGACTTGGGGGGGATGCAGTGAGGGCAGCTTGCTGGGTCTTGCTTCTGCCAATGGTTTCTGAGGTTTACTTAATTTAATTGGGGGACATGAAATTGGGACGAGACCTCGGGCAATCCTCTAATTCATCCTCCTGACCCAGCGACAAGATTAAGTCAGCACAACTCATCCCTGACAGATATCTGCTGAACCTGTTCTCAACAGCCTCCAGTGACAGGGCTCCCTTGGCCAATCTAGTCCAGCGTTTTATTGCTCGATGCTTTAAAAAGCTTTTCCTACCACACAGCTTAAGCTTACACTGATGAAAATGAATCTGTGGATTTCCACGGCCCCATTGGAAAGTGCGTTTCCACTCTGACAGCGCAATCTCCCCAAACCAGCTGCATATTCTTTTTGGCAATTGCACACACCTTTTGGCCATTCTGACTGTGGGGGTTTTTCCATAGTTTGTTTATAAGAGCTTCGTGCCTTTTGCTGTATCAAAAGCCTCAAAGTCAAGACATATTGCATCTTCTACATCCCCCGAGGTCCACGAGGGCAGTTACCCTGTCAGACAGTGAGGTTGGATGGGCTTAACTTGATCTTCTTGATGAATTGACATTGGAGGGAGCTGTTTTCAGGTTTGAAGAACATGTTGGAGGGGAAGCAAGTTTATACATGCAGCTGCTGCTTGACAGGAATGAGAAAGGGGCTTGGGGTTGTGGGAAGGTGAAGGGGCAGGAGACAAATCCTACCAGGATAAAATGCAGGGCTGGGATTCTGGGCATAACAGGGTCTACCAGGAGCCCCTTGAGTTAAGCGCCAAAAGTGTGGAAGGATAGTCTACTACAAGTGTTTTAACAGTCTGTAACATCAGACATGCATCAAGTCTGTGCACTGTGAACCCCTCTGGAATTCATTACAGTCTCAGATACACTGCCTGGTTTTTAGAGTAACAGGCTTGGGCTTCCGCACTCTGGGTGACTTTACAGTTTTCAGCAGCTCTTGCCCTTTTACTGTATCCCAGAGTTTTCCCAGCCTCTGGAGCAGATCCCTTTGGGCAGGGTTCCCAAATTTCAGGTGAACATAATGTTCAGGGAAGTAATTTTTCACATGTGTTTACAACATGATCAGGGAACACTCACCAGCTGCCTCGCTTCCTCTCACTGCACCGTGGACAGCTTATCTCCCAGGATTGCTTCATTGTCCTCCTCATGCTGTAGTTCCCAGAGAGCTAAGCTCAGCAGCAGTAGTGTTACCCTGTCACAGCACATCTTACAAGCTTTCCACTGTTTCTCAACCCGTATCACGTATGTGGATGCTTCTTTTTCCCCAGTTAAGGCAAGGCGTGTAGCTGTATAGCAGGAGGGAACAGCTCCTGATGAGAAGCAGAGCAGGTTACAGTTTCCCCACCATCACGTTCTTCCCCATACCAGCTCTATCCTTTCCTCATTCCACCTCCACTGGGGCAGGAAGTCACTCTGCCCATACTGCTAGAAAGCACAACTGTGGGCAGCCTCAGACTGCCATCTCCTGAGCCATGACTGCATTAGTGCTGCAGAGTACACAGCCCCAGGACACCCGGCTGGGTGGGCACCACCGAAAAGAGCTTGGCTTCCTCCTCTTTGCAGCCTCCCTTGAGGTGTTTATACACATTGGTAAGATCCCCCTGAGCCCTCTCTGTTCCAGGCTGAACAGTCCCAGCTCTCTCAGCCTTTCCTCATAGGGGATGTTCTCCAGTACCTTAATCATTTTAGAAGCTCTTCATTGGACTCTCCAGTATGCCAGCGTCTCTCTAGTACTGGGGAACCCAGAACTGGACACAAGACTCCAGGTGTAGCCTCACCAGAGCTGAGTAAAGGGGAAGGATTGTTTCCCTTGACCTGCTAGCAACACTTTGTCTAATTCATCCCAGGATACCATTAGCCGCCTCTGCTGGCTCCTGTTCAACTTGGTGTCCACCAGGACCCCAGGTCCTTTACTGTAAGCTGCTTCCCAGCTAGATCATCCCCAGCATACCATAAAATCATAGAATAGTTAGGGTTAGAAAGGGCCTTAAGATCATTGAGTTCCAACCTCCTGCCATGGGCAGGGAAACCTCATGCTAGACCAGGTTGCTCCAAGGCTTTGTCCAACCTGGCCTTGAACACTGCCAGGGATGGAGCATTCACCACTTCTTTGGGCACCCTGTGCCAGCACTTCACCACCCTCACAGTAAAGAACTTCTTCCTTATATCTAACCTGAACTTCCCCTGTTTCGGTTTGAACCCATCACCCCTTGTCCTATCACTACAGTCCCTGATGAAGAGTCCCTCTCCAGCATCCAGTCGGTGCATGGGCTTGTTCCTCCCCATATACAGGACTCAGCACTTGCTGTTGACCTTCATGAGGTTCCTGACAGCTGATTTCTCCAGCCTATTGAGGTCCCACTGGATGGCAGCATGGCTCTCTGGTGGATCTGCTATTCATCCCAGTTCGGTGTCATCAGCAAAGTGGCCCCATCAGCCATCAATGGAGATGTTGAACAGGACTAAACCCAGTATTGTTGAGCCTTGATGTACAAGCGGTCAGTAGTAGTTACTGGCCTCCAACCTGACTTTGCACCACTGCTTACCACTCTCTGGGCCCAGCCAGTTTTCAATCCACCTCACTCTCTGCTTAGCCAACCCATACATCAACAGCTTGTCTGTGAGGATTTTATGGGAGTCAGTGTCAAAGGCCCTGCTGAAGTGGAGGTAAGCAGTAACCCCAGCTCTCCCCTTGTCTACCAGGCAAGTCATTTCATCATAGAATGTAATCAAGTTGGTCAAGCATGACTTCCCCTTGATGAATCCATGCTGACTATTCCTGATGGTTTTCTTGTCATCCATGTGCTTGCAAATGGTTTCCATTATTAGCTGCTCCAATATCTGCCCAGGGATCAAGTTGAGGCTGACTGGCCTATAGTTCACCAAGTCTTCCTCCTTGCCCTTCTTGAAGATAGGAGTGATGTTTGCTTTCCTCCAGTCTTCAGGTACTTCTCCCAGGTGCTATGATCAATGAAAGATTATTGAGAGTGGCTTTGCAATGACATCTGCCAGCTCCCTCAGCACTTGTGGGTGCATTCCATCAGGATCTGATGTGGTTCTTCTGCTTCAATGGCAAGCAAGTCCAGCTGCCTGTATCTATAAGTGTGTTCTGTCTGTTGGACAGAGCACTGGCCTTTTCTCATTTTGTACACTCCGTCTTTATGTCACTCACACTTCACAGTGCAGTCTGGTTTCCAGGTAGGTTTCCAGTATTCAAGATGAGCACACAGTAGTTGCAAACTTGTTCCTGGGGCCTTTTGATAGACCCAGAAGCTGAGCTTCTGTATTATTTATTGTTTCTCCAGGCGGAAGCACCTCAACTTTAAATATGACTTTGGGGAATCCAGAAGTTGCCAGGTATTCTGCCTGGAGGGATATGGGACCCAGGGGCACACATTTCCTGCCCAATTCCTCTTTGGAAGCAGCAAGTCCCTGAGTCAGACTACAGCAGTTAGTTAGAGCTCTGCAGGTCGAAGTGCCTCCTTCCCATTCAGCATAGCCAGCTGCTGGGTCAGCAAGGGCACCATTCTAGGCAGAGGGTAGTTCCTACGTGTAAAAAACTATGGAAAGTAGGCAATAAGTGTAAGAAATGCTGCTTGACATCTCAAAACTGCCAGAGGTCAAGAGTCCAGCACTAAGTTTGGTTGGACAAAAGGACACTGAGCAGCCTGTCTAGGGCAGGACCTGATCTGTGGGCTGCACTTCGTGCTGAACCTCCTGTAAGGTGCCACTTAGGAAAACATATCCAGCAGCAAAGACTGTAAGAAACTTGTTTAAACATTAGGAGTTTCTAAAGCACTAATGGTTTAATGCAGTAAAGAAGGTGAGCTGGAAAAGGCAGCCGCATGGATAATTGGGGAGAGGTGTAGAGAGAGAGTCCCTCTGGCCATTAAATAAAGGCTTCTGTGCTTGAATTTTCTGCAATCACCATGTATTAAAACTGCAAAAATTTTCAGCCCTGGCTCTTGTGTGCATCTCTGTGGCCCTGTTGTAATCCTGGTGTGAATTCCCTGCTTTTAATGTGGAGAGCCCAGGATGGGGCTGAAGCTCACGGCAACCTCCTAGCATCCTTCACCTTAGACACAGCAGCCTCCATGGTAGAAACAGCATGACTTCAACTGCTCAAAAGGGCAAACAGCTTGCTGCTGCCAGGAATCGCACGAATCCTCCTCAGCTCTGGGAGAGCCAAAACTGCTGGACTAGCTAAACTTCTGCTGGAGACTGCTGTCCCCTGCTCCTGTGCCTTGCAGTGCAGTGGGTTGGGGTGTGATCTCTCGGCCAACACTGGGGCTGCTCTTCTCAGAGCACTGATGTGGTTTTATGAGCTGATGCCTGCCTGCCAGTTCTTCCTTTCAGTGCTGTTGCAGAATGGAGTGCCTGGTGAAACCTTTACCCCAGGACGTCCTTATCACATGTCACATCCTCTGTCCCTGCAAGTGCTGCACTGAAAAGTGCCTGGGTATCCCATGGGCAGAAACATTTTGCCTTTCATCATGGCGATGGGAGTCAGACATGCCCACATGCCTGCCCTCAAGGGACTGGCTCTCCCCTCCTTGCTCACCCGCTCCAGTGCTCACAGTCCTGCAACGTGTCCCAGGTAATGCTGCCTCCAGTCGTCGCAGAACACTCTATACTTGACGCAGTGAATGCAGAGGGAGAGCTGGCAGTCCCTGTGGCAGAAGTAAGGTTGCCTGGGCATGTACTTTAACTCTAAATGTCCTGTTTTTCCACAAGTTTGCATTTTGATGAACATAATGTTCTGGGAAGGAATGAGCTATCACCAAGCAACATTAACTCTGTGTTAACAAAGGTTTTTGACATTGAATTTAAGCCTGAGGACAATGCTGGCACAAGAATAAATTCTCACAGGCTGGGCCATGGGTACACTGAGGTTGGAAATTAGAAGGAGCTTGCTACCTGGCAGTGCAAGGATCTGGAACAGCCTTTCAGCAGCATCAGTGAGGCCACAAGGCTGGACTTGTTTTGGGAAGACTGGAAGTCTCTGAGCAAGCGTGTGCAATGGGGCTGTCACAGGCCAGGAGATCTCTGCCAGTCCTCCCTCCTTATGCAGCTGCAGGACGTATTCATAACAACTTTGCTCTTAAAGCAGCACAAGCCAAGCCAGGTGCCCGAGGCTCACCTGGAAATGGTGCTGGCTGAGCCTGTGGGGATGCTGTGCTGGGGACACTGCAGAGAGTGCTGCAGGGCTGCAATTACCCAGTGAGTGCAGGATGCACATCCTGGCTGCTTCCAGTGCACAGCACAGAGATTGGAGGGGACAGTGTGTGACAGGCAGGCCCGGAACTGATTGCCTCAGGAGGTGGCTGGGTGTCTTGCAGATCTGAGGGCATTTCTAATGAGTTAAAGAAGGCTTCTTATCACTGCAGCCCAGGGGAGCGTGTGCCCTTATGAGCTGTGCATTCTGAGGCTTTGAGGCAAACTCCTCTACTGTCTTCACTCATCTTCTTCAACTGAGGCTTAGTACCCAGCCTGGGTACCCATCATTCACCCCGTTCCCAAAGAGGGCAGTCAGTTGGATGAGACCAGCTTGGCACAGGATGGCAAAAGGGGATGAAAGAAAGGGATGCCCAGGAGCAACTGTCAAGGAAAGATGTCAGCAGCGGTCACAGGCCAGCCATAGGCTGGGTGCTGCAGTGAACCAGCTGCATCTGCCTTGGAGCACATCCTGCCTCGCTTCCTCCCACTGGCAGCTCTGGACACCAGCAGCCCTGGACACCAGCAGCCCTGGGACATAGCACACAGCTCCCAGCCATCCTTGCCTCTAAGCACCCATCTACACTCAACTGCCCAAAGCAGAACTCCTTGCATCTTTCACTGCCTGGTCACGGTGTATTATACAAGGCAGGGATAAAATGGGAGTTACAGCAAACTCAGTGGTTGACTCTCTTTTCTGTTCTTTATTTTAGTAGAAGATTAAGGCATTGCCAGAGTGACGTGCACATCTTCCTCAATAGTGAAGGTTAAGGGTTTCAAGCCTAGCTGCTGACTCATAAGCAGGCAGAAGAGAAAAGAGAAAATTAGCATGAAAAATGTTGCTGAAATGGCTTGTATGTGTTCAGAGATCAGTGTAGATATTGTACTGCTGCCTGTGTTATGGCTGGTGCGTTTAGTAGATGCTTTTAATGAAATCTGATCTTTTTAAGAACACAGAGCACCTGTAAGTAGAGCATTTGCCTGTATCTGCAGATTCACTGCCATAGAAGGCACGTCTTTAAGAAACAAGGTACTTCAGAAAGCAGCTTTAATTCATGGAGTTATAACACCATACTTTTTTCTGAGCCTGGATGCTGTTGGACATTTTAGTGAGCTATTGATCCTCTGGATGGCATTTTGCTGTTCGGAGTCTAGCCTGGCTCTGCAGGGATTAAAAATCATCCCAAGACCCTTCTTGGACATGAGTTTGGTGTTCCAACTTCCCCATTAAATATTTGCTCTCTGACTGCACTGGCAAAATCAGCAGAGGCCTGGAATGTGACCTTCATCTAAGCCACATCACCTCCAGTGCACATTGCCTCTGGATCAAGGCAGAGGCAGGCAAGTGAGGCTCAGGCTGCTGCTCCAGAGATAACTGAAAGGATCAGGAGAGTTGGTGAGTGCTCAGCCTAAACAATGGCTTCAGAGTCAGAGTTGTGATCAGACTCAAATTAACTTCAAAATATGCACAGGAACACAAGAAGTAATTTGCATAAGACGTCACATGGAGTCGCCTGCAATTTCACATATTTAAACAAAATACAGTAAGCACAGCTCGGGTGGGTATGTGAAATCAGTGCAGCAAACTGTGCAGGGAAATGACCTGGAATTACCACAGAAGAAAACAAACGGCAGCAACCACCCAGGATGCAAAGTCAGCTCTGATTGTGAAACACCAGCCTCTTCCTTCATCTGCCATCCTGATAGATGCTTGCATTCACATTATCATTACATGAGCTTGAGCTACTTTTCACCAGGCCCTTCTGGTGCAGAGGATGGTGCTCACTGTATCATGTCAGAGTCACTCCTTCACATTTGCATCCTTGGCTTCATCTTTGCAAAACACTTTTCTCATGCGTCATTCTTCCTGGGCTTTGCAGTGCATTCATCTCCGAGTCTGAGGAACTCCTGTCTCATCATGCACCACTCCAGGTGGTGCTGGTCTTGCCCTGTAGTGGTAACAGTCAGAGGCCAATATAATGGCTCTGGGAGCCCAAGGGCAGACACCATCAGCATCATTTTTGGTGGTCTCAGTTCTGTGTGTGGTCAGAGTGCAATCCCTATGGCTTAGTTCTTGGTGTCTCTGTAGATCAGATGATGTGGCCTCCACCTCAGCTCCTGGAAAATGATGACCAAAAAGTTGACATTAGAAATGGAAGCTGGCAAGGAAAGGGAACAACATCCCTTAAGTGGGAATGCATCATCCTTCAGGGTGAACATCAGGAGGGCTGAGACCTTTAAACCTGAAAAAGGGACTTTTACTCCCTGACTTCCATTTTAGGACAATCCTGTATGCCTGACACATGGGCTGGATCTGCACTGCAGTAGTGAGGGTGAGCTCTGAGGGCTGAGCCATGAGCATGGACAATTGCATCTGCTTCCCCTTCACTCCCAAGGTGGCAGACAGGGGAGGATCCGGCTGCTGCTCCTGTGGCAGCTGGAAGGATCAGGAGAGTTGGGTAAATGCTTCAGGCTAAACCAGGTCTTTGGCATCAGCATCACTCCAGTCTGCATGAGCTCCCAGACCCCTGTTTCACCCATCTTGTCTTCATTTACTCTGGCTCTTTTAAAGCCCCCTTGTTCTCAGTTTCCATCTTGATCCCTTCCTGTGACCCTACTTCCCATTCCTGTCCGTTCTTTTAATCCTAGCTACAATTTCTGGTTGTGCCCACTCTCTCTTCATCCTGCCTTTTCCTGTCCTCCCTCATGTTCCTGCTCTCTCATAACTCTCTCTATGTTTTTGCTCGACAGCTTCAGCTCCATGTATTTTAGTTAGGCAATTTGTTTCTCCCTGCAGGACTGCCTGAGCATCAGCAAAGAACCCTGGAAGAGGCAGTGTTGTGCTTTGTCAACATTTCATCCCAGCCCTCCTCTAACTTGCAGGTACTAGGGGAAAATCTGTCTCTTCCTCATTTGCTGCACTCAAAATTACTGCACTATGCAGTTAGCTACAAGTAAGCTGGCCAGTGTGAGTAGCTACAAGAAACCCCAATTTATCCAGGAGAGTCTTTTTGGTCTTGAGTTTTGTCATGAAGACCATGGATGCTTGGTGTAAGAGAAATCTCACTGTAAAGGAAGGAATGACACCTCTTTACCACCTCTTACAGTTCCTGCTGTGTATCCAGCCAACACAAGGTAATGCTAAACAGAGCCTCAGCCTTCATTTGCGTGATGTTCACTCACATGCAATATGTCACACAAGAACGGAACTGGCAAAGCAGAAAAAGGCATCAGAAAGAACCGTTTCAGGCTTAATATCTCACATCTCATCCTGGTATTGCCAAGTGGGTCTGAATCAATGTAATGAGACTGGCACAAGCCTCCGCTGTAGCTGTGTTAAAGCACTGCAGGCATGTTTTGGTTAATAAACACATTCAACCAAAGCCGTGTGCACTCACAGTGCACTAACTTGGCTAGACTAAATGGTTCCCCTGACACTAGCAGAGGACATCCTCCACTGACTGCCCCTTGGGTTGGGAATGGCGCAGAAACCTCCTGCTTTCTGGGTCACTTTACCAAGTCTCAGATGGTACCTGAGAGAACTGCAATGCCTGTCCAAGTACCCTTCCTTAGGCAACCCAACTGAGGAACCAACTGTCTCTTCATCCAGGCCAGACTGTAATGATTTGACCAGTGCATGCTGTAGACATCAAACTACGCTCTTCTGACATTCAGAAAATGAGTCACCTAGGCTTGCTTGCTTACTTGCTTGTTTGTTAAACCCTTGTGGTATGTCCAGGGGTTGATGAAGTCTGACCTTCAAACTAGATGGGCTGGCCTAAAGCATCTACTCTCCTGCCACTGGAGCTCTAACTAGGAGCCACAGAGATGCAGGACAGGGCCCCAGAGCAGAAACTGGCATTTCTTTCCTTGCCACATCCCTTGTGGGGATTGATCTGAAGCTGAAGATGGTTTTGCTTGTATTCTGGTCACTCCCAGATAAAGCTGGGCTTTGGATCAATGTGGAATGCGTCACTGAATGGCCTATTATTCACTGAGTGCAATGTGCACTCAGAGACACAGCAGCCCTCAATAAAGATTCAATTCTGCTTCTGAGGATCAAAGCAGGAGTGAACCAAGGGAACTACTCAACTTCCTTTACATGATGCTGAAATGAGTGGTTGCTTGTTTCAGGGCGACTCTTTATGGCAGATTGAAGTTGTGCATTGCTTCTAATTAAATGGCCATCTACACAGCCACATCCCTTTTAGAGGGTGTGGAGATACCTCTAACTTAAGCTGTCCATCCCCTCTGCTCTGAGGCTTACACTTGAGTTAGCCTAGCTTGTACATGCTGCCATGCCCAGTCCACACCATGGCCCCGAGGAGCACAGGGATGGCCACAGCTCCACGGTGCTTTCCCACACTGCCCTCATTGCCCATAATGTCAGTCTGGCTCTCTTGCAGGGCACCCTGCGATGGCACACCAGGTGTAAACAACCAACAGGACAGACCTGGGGAGTCAGGCAGAGCAGGAGCACATGGAATCCTAACATCCAGCCCCAACTCTGGAGAAGCTCCTTGAGCAGGGGAGGCAAATGAGTGCTGAGCTTGCTGCCAAATCCCTGCACTGACAGGCGCTTCCAGCTGACACTTGCCTGGATTGGGTATTTTTTCCCTCTCATAATGGGATAATTTATTGCAGGTTATAGAAGGCACTCAGCTGGAGGGAATCCCAGCTTTGGGAGATGTTTTCATAATGTTTTTTCTAAAGTACTTTCTTTCTCAGGAAATCACAGTGGTCAGTGATGCCTCATGCTGGTTTCTGACCATTTGTTGGGTGATTTTCATATGTCTTGATGTGGTTGTAGTTTTTAGGTGTTTTTCTTTTATCTAAATGGTTGCATCCATTT
>JANHGB010045446.1:1839-15141 GCA_026283785.1 Coracopsis vasa | reverse complement strand
AACATCCCATAGCATTGAGTTTCTCCAAGTAATTTCGTACTAAATGACTTTTTTCTTTTAATGACTCTCCTTCAAAGTTTGTTCCATAACTGTGTATCCCTCGTCTTCTGTGCCTTGAGCAGCAGTGAGTGTCTCTATCCTGTTTGCTGTTTCTTACCACTTATGGCAGATCTCTCCTACTCTGCATCTTTCTTCCTCAGCTGGGAAGTCTCAGATCGTTTAATCTCTTGCCCTAAGGCCATTGCATGCGTCTCTTGCAGGTGTAGTTGGAGGTTCATGTTCTGCAAATACTTTTTCTCCAGTGGTGCCCCTTCAGAAGGTACTTCCTTACCCTTAGCCCAGATGAGTAATCTACTACTGTTGCTCATCCATGAAGCTTTCTCTATGTGGCTCAGCAGGTACAGCAAATGAAATCAGACAGGCTTGTATTGATGCTTGTTGCTGCTGCTCTTGCACCTCTCTTGTATAGATGCACAGCTCTCTGTGCTGTTATTTTCTGCTACAGCTCATCTTGGAATACCCAAGGACCCGGTTTTTAAAGACATTCTATGAATGTGTTTGTTTTCACCACCTTAAGGCCTTTCAGAAGCATCCCACAGGCACTGTGGCATGGCTGTGCGTGTGTTAACTGGGAGTCATAGTTAGTGTTGGGGTAGGCAGCTCAGTGTCCCTGGCAGGGATGTCCGAAGGTGCAGATGGACCATGCCTGGGCTGCTCCTAGGTCACAGCTTCAGTGTGAACAACTGGTCACTTTTTCTGTTGCAGAGTTCAGGAGGTGCATGAGGAGTCTCAGGTGGCTTCACTCTGCCCAAGCACAGGTTAAGACATGCCTTCTCTCAATTGCAGACCCCTGATAACAAATACAGCTGCAGCCTGCTCTGTGCCCTGCAGCTGCTCAGGGTAAGAGCCTGCAGAGGAGACTTCTTTACAGGTTCATAAAACCTCACTGACCAACTGGAGTTGCATATACAAAACATATTGACTGCAGGTTTTGCATTGTGTTGTGGAGTTTTAAGAGTGACTCTGCTGTAAAGGTGGTTTTGTTTTGTTTAATTTTATAGTTACACTTTTAATTGTAACCTCTCCCTCTTTCTCAGCAGAGACTTTATTACTGCTCTTGATAGCATGTGATTCAGGTGCAGCAGTTGCAGCATGTTGTGGGCTCTTACCTACGAATAAAGATGTGGTGAAACACCTCCCTGCTTTCATGGTTTGTAGGCATTTCCATTCTTTCCAGTACAGAGGTGGAGAGTGGATGAAGTGACCTGCTTTGGAGTCAGATTCATTATCTCACGCCCCTGCAGCTTTGGAAGGTCAGTTGTGATAATTTCTTATCCTCATAGGATGGAAAGGATAGTATTTTCCTGTACTTTCTCACTCCACCTATTCAAGTACAGCTGCTGTTTGTGATCCACCCTATGGGTTGGCACCTTTTTTCCTGTGCCAAAAAAAGCCACCTCCATCCACTTGCTTGGCTTTAGCACAGCTCAAGTAAGGACATGCTTTCCACAGGAGAAGGGTGGGGGTCTAGTCTTACTCATTTTAATCTTGTTTATTTAGTCAAGAGCTGGGGGGAAAAGAGGGAGGAATTTGGGGTACTGTTAATGGTCAGTTCTGACCAGTGTGTCCCCTCATCAAAAAAACAGGAAGGTACTTCAGCTTCAGCTTGGCTCTTTGGTAGGAAATTGAACTTTTTGTGGTCTTTAGGATGCATCACTTGACTGCTTTCTCAAACAAGATGTGGCGATTTAGAAAGCTTGGGCAAATACAATCATTCTTTAGTTCCCCTTTCCAGGGTGGTGTCAGCCCCAGTGAGCAAGTTTGCTGTCTATTTTGTCATTGTTGCATTTTGTGTTACGATTTGGGGAAAAAAGAGCAATTTTTCTTTTTGCCTCTGTTCTGTACATAAAAATGGACAAACATTGGTTGGTCACAGTATCTTTTTCATAAGGTCTTCTCCCACCTCAGTTGAGTGATTTACAGAAATCTGGAATCTTACATACATTTTTATAAATCTATTTTAAATCTGTTGGACTAAAAGAGTCCTGAACATCGCTGGTGTGTTGTAGTATTACAAATTGTAGCACATAACATGAAATTAATTGACTGGCCATGAAAATTAATTTAAATTCATTAGTTATCAAGGCAATTTTTTTTGTCTCTTTAGAAAGTTTTTCAAACTAAAAAAGTGCTTTAACAAGTCTAGTAAATCTTTGTTCATGTTGTGATGTTTTGACACAGAGAATTAAATACTGCAGTCGCATATGTGTCGTGTGAAATGTGAGAAAATGTAGTAGGATGTTAGTATTCAGCCAATGATTTGGAATATTCCAAGTATTATTTTGAGTTTTGGCTGTGACAGTACTTCCCCTTAAATTGTTCCTGTCCAGTGATCCCCTCGGTGCCCTTTTTCTTACTTGAGGAAAACTTCAGCATCCAGACTGTTTATTTTCAACTTGTAAATGAAAATCATTTCTTGTCCAATGAGGAAAGAAATCATCAACTTCATGTTTCCTATAGGAAAATATTTGTGTTCTTACTTTCTGTTATCCTTTGAGTAGAATATAAAGATGCAGCTTGCTGTTTTTTGCAATCCTTCAGGCTTTGTTAGTGATATAAAACTTTGCAGCAAAGTTTTTAGCCTCTTCAAAGTATTATAACCAAGCAATAAATGAGTCAAAACAGGTAACAGATTTAATACACTCCACTGTTGTTGATTCTTTTATTATTTGAGACTTAGGAGAAAACAAAGAGAAGGGTGACAGCTACTTTCCTTATTTGCAAGTACCAAAAAAATAATTGATTATTTTAAGCAAGTATCTTGTAGGAAATGAAAACTTCTGCCTATGCTATTAATAGAAAATTTGGTTTTTGGAATCCCAGTAATGCATCCATTTCTAGATATTTCCTTCTCTGATAATATTTCCTACCTGTGTTTCTACCTGTGATGCTAGTTTCTTACCTGTGTTTTGTCATGAAAGCATGCATTAATACAGCTGGAGAGCAGAGAAACAGATACAAGTGGAAAACTGCTGGCAGCATCAGGCAGATAAAGCAAAGTGGCATCTTCACTTGAACTAGTGTAATACTGGTTATTGCCTAATCTTCAATTAACCAGTGACTCTTTTGTTAGTTTCTTTCATTCTCCCCTCTGGCTGTGGAGCAATTTCATCACAGTACAACAGGAGGACAATACTTGGTGACTTAGTGCATCACAGGGATTTTTATTCTGTTTGTCTCCACGTGTGCATTAGCAGGAAGGGCAGCGAACGGTGAGGCTGTGGGATAAGCACTTGGGAGACCTGTGTGCAGCTGCCTGCTTTGCCAGAGGCTCCCTGCGTGATGTATGGCTGCTCTGTGCTGCAGCTCTGAAATGTCAGAGCTTTCAGTGCTTGCTTAACATGAGCCTATCGTGAGGGTGGATATGGTAAAGACTGCAAAACACTTAGAGCCAAGGTAATGTGAATCATACCAGTTCTTAAAATAGAAAGCCCAGCTAACTGCTCTCTGAGGGTTTTCTGCTCAGTGATACTGGAGAGGCGTGTGCATGCTGCTCCTGTTTCTAGCCAGCGCTTGACGCGCCCATGACTGCAATATCCTTGCAGATACAGTGCCTGAAGCTGCCTTTGGGTGTTGAATGCCCTTGGGGAGCCCCTTGGCAGCCATCTGCTTGTTTACCTGGCTTAGCAGTGGGTGCAGTAACCTGCACCAGTCAAAAACTGTCTGGTACTGGTCAGTTTTTAGTATGTCTGCATCAGTCTTACAGCAAAGACCTTAGCTTCATCTTTGTTTAGTAAGTACCTATGGGCTTGTGGGGTTTTCTTTTTTCTTTTGCCCCTTTATTATTAGATGCTGCCTCAGTGTTAATGTCAGGTACGAGTTTTCTTCTGAGGGAGCCCTGTAAAACAGACAGCAAGTGATTAGTAACTGCGTCCTCCCTGCTGAGGGCTCCTGGGAGCAGATTAAGTCCTCCACGTGTGTGTACCCGAGATCGGCACTTTTCTGCGGCATATGGTGCATGTGTGTAGTTAGAAGTGTGTATGTGAGCTAGCCCCTGACTCCTGGGGGATTCCTTCAGGGATGAATTAGCTGCCCTGGAGTTTCCAACAGCTTGACAAGAGGTGGCTTGTTTGTGTGAGGCTGGCCTGAGGAAGCAGGAACTGTGATGGCTTCCCTCTGGCAGCATGGCACTCCTCCCTGCCCTGTGGGCCTGCCCTGCCTGCCTGCCACCTGGGCCTCAGGCACTGACCTGCTGTGTGGCAGCCGAGATGATGCCTGGTGGGTACTTGTTCCTTGTTTCTTTGCCCTGGGAGCTTTGTTACTCCCTTGGCCATGAGGTGGACCCAGCTGGGTTAGGCAGAGAGGACCAGCAGGGTGTTAGTATCCTGCTGAGGACGGTGGTTCCCTTTTCCTGAGGGCTGTGCCCTCATTTTAGCCTTTTTCCTGAGTGGGAGCAATGCTGGGAGGTGTTTGAGGAGCTGGGAGAGGTGGGTGAGGAGTGTTCACTGGGCTGCAGCCAGGCAGACACATCTCTGGTGTTGTGATCATAGCAATGCTAGGCAGTGCCTGGCTGGTTGTGGTGTCAGGGGAGTAAGTGCCACCTTCTGATTGTTTTTTATTTTATTTTAAAAGCAGGCTTTCATTCAAAGCCCGTACGGTATTTTGAGGGAAATTATTTTTTGTGTGTGTCCTAATCTCTGCTGCTCATTTAGGAAAATGGTAGCTCTGTTAATAAACAGCTGGTATGAAAACAGCGTTGCGTTCAGGAGCAGAAAGTAATTATGAGGACTGAAGCGGAGAGGAGCAGAACCACATACACATTGGTGTATTTGCTCTCATTAATGGCAGTCTGATGTTGTTTATTTTTTTAAATTGATTTTGCTCAGGTCGGTACCATCTTCAGGATGCAGTGTTTAATGGGAAGAAGTACTTCCATGTCAGCCTGCCCCACCTGGCTGCTCTGTTCACAGGCCGACACATGCAGCTTGCTTCGAAGACAAAAATAAAGCTGCTTGGTCACTGCCGGGTGTCAGGGAAGCACAGGGAGGAGAGTGTCATTTAATCTTTCATGCCTCTTGGAGAGTTGCTGTTGAGGTAGTGGTGGTGCTGTGTGTGTTGCTGGTGACTTGGTCTTCTGAGAATAACTTTGATTTTTACCAAGCTTCTTGGTGTGAGGTGATTTAGCTGAAGGCCTCTGGTGGAAATCTGTCCCTGCCTGACCTCACGGTCGGGCTTTGCATGGATGTGGCACTGGGAATTAAAAGCTGCTCTTCTGTTTTCAAGGTAGGAAAGGCAGTTGTATTCCGGGTGTGCTGTATTTTATTGTATCATCAAAGCATGTTATAAACATGAAATAGCATCACTTACCCTGTTTTATACTCACAAAGCAAAATGAAGGGCATTAAGTGCTTTGCAGTAGACCAAATAATGAATCTTCTTTGTAGAAGGGCACGTGAAATGATGTCAGGGTTCCCTTTTGGCCCCATAATCCACCAATGAATGGGAAGGGGGGTGGGGGGGAATTATACTTGGGATTTCTTCATCATGGTTTTATGATCTATTGACTGACTTCAGAATTTAACTATTTCAGGTGATAAATTGTGCTGGAAGATGATACTTTGGGTTCCTCTTTCTAGGTTTTAAACACACCATATCCTTGTGGCAGGTGCTAAATTGCCTCATGTAAAAAGGTACAAGGAAAGGAGAGCTGGAGACTAGGTAGTTGATATTGCACTTCATATGGACCCATGTTGTTATCCAGATTCCTGTAACATGTACTTCCTTGCCTACTAACATTATTTCTTTAATTAATGACAAAGGAATTGACTGTCACTGGTAGTGCTGTTTCTAAAACCAGGCGTGTTCCTCCTTTGTTGATTATTATGTTAACCAAGGCTTAGTAGGAAATAGTAGCAAGAAAAGTTTTATTTTGTGGTAGGCCAAGTACAGTCTTCAGAGAATAAATCAAGATTTCATTTTGGGGATGAGAGGAGAATAGGATAGATGTGGTCACTTTATTAGGGTTCTTCAGTAGGGAGATATTACTAATCTTAAAATTTTCATTCTCTTTAGAATGAAATAAAGAAACAATGTAATTTTTTTTTTTTCTGAACTTTTCCTGTGAATTGTTTAAGTTTTCAAACCTTTTCAGTGCAGCACATACTGCCAACCCAAGTTCTGAGTAGGTGTTTTTTCCAGTTCATATAGCCTTTTTGTGAGATTGGATAGGATATTGAATAATAATAATAATAATAAACCCAAACATGACTGATCTCTCTTCCTCTAGTTATTTGAAAGGTTGTATTAACTCTACTCATATTTCATAGTTTCCCTGGCAGTTGACTATGAAATTTGACCTATTTAAATGGTCTTACTGTACTACATTTCCTGGAGACCTTTCAAGATAATTTGCTTCCTAATCTAAATTTAACAGTTACATAAACCACATTTTGGAGACTTGGAAATTTCTGCCTACTGCCTCTGCCTTTTCTTGGTTTGTTTTTTTTTTTTTTTTTAATTTTTTTTTTGTTAATGTGGACACGCCATATTGGAAAACTGTAAGTACAGATTTTTAATCCGAGATTTGCGTGTAGCTTGTCAGTTGGTTTGCATACATAGTTGCTGTTTTTCTTTTTAATAAGATAAAGAAAGTAGGTTATTTCCTTGTCACACTTGAAAGTTTCCTTAGTGCAGCGGCGAATTCCATTTTTGCCAGTCTATTTTAAAACATGAAGAAATAAAATCTCACAGGTCTAGGTTATGTTTGCCTTACAGCTCCTTGAATTTCTTTGTTGCCTTTTCCTTCTGTATAGGTCTTAACAGGTACTGAGTAGCGTATGGATATATTTAACCTTTCTCTGCAACAAACTGAAGCCAGGAAGAAATGACTTCTACTCCTTGGAGATACTGTTTTGTTCTGAGATCTGGATTGGATTTAAGGATTCATTTTGTACGCTTGTCGCTGGTGTCTTGCCTAATATGCTGGGTGAATTCAGACTCTAAGATACCTCATCCTTCTTTGTGCTAACTCTGTTACATTCTTCAGCATATAGTGCATCAGTATCAGAACAAGAGGATAAACTTAATGGCTTATTCGGTAAATTTAGTTGTTTACTCTGACACATACTAAAAAGGAAAAATATTTGTTGCTGTTGGTTTTGCAGGTATTTGAGTTTTTGTTTTGAATAAGGCTCTGAAATTTTGTTAACTGCTGTTTACATATGCTGCTTGACTGATTTTTTTTTTTTGAGTAATACATGCTGACTAGCTCTTCAGAAAGGGGAAGTGCCTAAGTCAGTGCAACTCAAGTTTTCCCTAGGGAGAGGAGAATGGTGGTAGAGGCAAGTGTTCTTGTTCACTTCAGCAGTGACTGCACTGTAAATAAACAAAAAGGAGCAAACATAATTTAGAAATCATTAATTACAAGACATCTCCCCTAGATTTTTGGCACCGAGTGTTTCATTTTTGTCAGATTCTTGCATGTGCTGGCTGATACGTTGATTACTGTTAAATTGGGATCCATGTTCTGTTTCAGCCAGGTGAGCGCAAGGTAGTTTTTTCCTGGTTTTCAATGAAAGTGCAGTATATGTTGGATCCATCATCGATTTTGACTCCAGGGCAAAATTCCCGATATGGGCATCAGCCTTCTGGAAGCCAGGGAGATGCTGGCAGCATAATGTTGCTGCTTGTGGCTGAGGAGAGTGTGTTTCCTGGGGTTATTTTCAGTTGAATACCTGAACAGTTCAGGGCATTTTGACCTGCGTTTGGATGTTTAGGTGACAGCAGGGAGTAAGGCTGATTTTTTCTTCTTAAAGTTGTGGGGTTTATCTTTAGTAGTTGTGAGTACATCAGGGGTATGGATGCAGCCATGGCCTGGTAAGTCAGAAATGGGACAGGTGTGGAATATGGTTCAAGTTTAGGAACTGCTAGGGTAATTGATATTAAAAATGACAGCAGAAAATGTTCCACTGCAATAATTGCCTGGAGGGTTGAGTATCTTTTTACTTGTGACATGGTGATTTCATAATGTCGCTTCTGTATTTTAATTTTCATTTAAAAGGTCCCTCAAGGTGAGCATCTTTAGAACTTGGATATGTTGTCATACAAGTGATAGATCAGCTGTTAGTCCTTCTGTGGATTTAAAAAGTGGAGAGGTGGGGGGAGAGGCTTTAGATCAAGACATGTTATGTTCTTATTCTTAATAATAATTTTTAAGTTAATCTATGCTTAACTATAATGCTTGAGCACATTTCAAATCCACAGCCACAGCACCTCTACTTAAGTTTTAAGGTACTGAAATCATTACTCAGTGACTGGGCAATAAAGCTTTTCTTGGGGCTTTTTTGGGGGGTTGGAGCCACGTACCTTTTTTGCTCTGCAGCAACATTTCTGTGTTGAGTTGCTTAATGCTCCTTGTCTATCTTAGTTTGTACATTGGAACTACTGTAAAGTTTAAATGCTAAAACTAATTTCTCAAAATTCAAGTAAAAAGTTAAACATGCACATTTACAAAACATCTCTATGAAGAAAACTGAAGTGGAAGGAGGCTGATGGTTTTAGTTGTTCGTGGTCCAGCATTTCGATCATACTGCTAATGATAGCTCATCTTATCTTTTTTTTTTTTCCTTTATAAACAGCATCTATTTGAGGCTGGTTTCTAAATTTGTATTTTAACAATTCTGTGGAAAAAATTATTTTTTATCTGTTCTAAAAGTTCACTAAATCTTTCATTTTGTGTGTAAAACTAAAACTCTTTATTTGACTCTCCTGGTTTGCCATTGATACTCTGAAGTAGGAAAAGGGCACTGGCAATCTTGTTAGTTTATTTATTACTTTTCTATTAAACTTAATGCATATGTTGAAAAAACATTAATTGTGCTCCTTTATTCTAGGCTTCATTTCACCATAGTTTGCAGGGGTGAAGTTAGAAAAGGGGCAGAGCTAGGATATCTGAGGGATTGTACTTACTGTGTGGGATTTTTGGTTCTGCTTGTTTGGGCTTCTGGTATGTATGGATTGCCCTTTCTTTCTACATTTAACCCTTTCAGGGATATTTGTGTGTGTGTGTTTATTTTATTTTTTTTTTAATTTGTTTTTTAACTCTTCACAGTGAATTGCAAGTGATAACACTGAAGGTGATGGAAGAAGTAGGAACTTTGGCACAGGGTTGCTTGCAGCCTTGCTCTGGATGGTATCATCCAGCTGATAGTATCGTCATCTGAAGCTGAGGGGCAAAACTGGGGGGTGCCTGACTGCTCTGCGGGGAATTGAACTGAAGCTGGGAGAGGTTGACAGAAGTTTCCGTGTTGTGGAGTCTGGCTTTGCGTCTCCTGTCTTTCTGAACAGAGCAGCTGTTGATTCTCCTGCATTCTGCAAAGGCAGGTGAAGGAGTGAGGTGGGATCTTCACCACAAAATAGGTGTTACTTTGGGACCCCTCAGTGATGACTGCGGAAGTGGTATCATTGTTAGTGAGCCTTTTTGATGAGCCCTCACTGCGCTTTGGGGTGGAAGTGAGCTGGAAGTTGTGTGCCAATCAGAGTGTATGCAAGGGTACAGCAAAGGAGTCTCCTACCTTTACTAAAACCAGAAGTGAAGTCTCCTGCAGAGGTGGTCCTGTTGAATGATGCTGGGTCTGTTGTTACTCCTGCATCATGTGGGGGTATATGGCTAGTGTTGGTCACTTTAATAACCTCTCTTAGTGAATGCAGCACACACCTGTAATTTGTTGTGGCTCTGTAGCTTTTATTGACTGTTGTAGTTAATACTGCCGAAAAAAATCGGGCAGGACTCCAGCGTTATTACTGTTTAGGGCTTTTACCCTGAGTGACTGCTTTCACTGTTTCTGTCTGCTATGACAGAGATGTAAACCTCTTGCCTCAGCTACTGGAAATCCAGTTCTCAAATACAGCTTTTTAATTTTGTTTAATTGGCTTGGTTTTGTTTTTCCTCCTAGGAAGTTGTTTGCAGAGGTGTGCTTTCTGTTCCAAAGTTTTTGTTACACTTGCCATTTCTGTGTAAGTTGTCTTTGAAGTAGCCCTCACCTCTCTGCTTTTCCTAGTTGCCCAGGCAAAAATCCAGGCTTCCTAGGTGTTCTTTCTTGCAGTTGTCTGTCTTAGCCTCATGTTTGACCCTACTTCAGTTGAATGCACATGTTGTGCTCTGCAGATAGCTGGATAGCTGTCTTTAGTACAAAGGTTTTATTGCTGCATGTTTATATAGGCTATAAGAGATGAGAATCGCCTGCCATAAGCTTTCAGCACCTTTTAACAACTGCTCAAAAATTCATCTGAACATAAAACCAAAGCAAGCAGCAAGCACTTGAATTTCTTGCTAAGAAATGGAAGTGAGGAATACTGCTTGGCACACATAGATGTGTCTTTTCATCGACTCCCGAGGTCTTGTAACATGCCCGATGGTCTGTAAGCCAGGGCACTTTGAACTGAAAGACTGCCAGCAGAGAAGGTGTTGCCACAGGCAGAATCTGCTGCATTTTAGGGAGCGTTGTATGCTCCAGGGGGCTGGGTTTGGCTCCTTTAGCACAAGGTCTCAAACGGGCAATACCATTTTATTTGCTCTTGATTAAAGTCTGTGCCTTTAAACTTCTGACTTGGCAAGATGACAGTAGTCTTCTAGCCCTCCGCTCACTACCCAGAAGTTAACTTCAAGTCTGCTGCCCCCAGAATATGCACAAAGACAAGCTCTTCTGGCTCAAGTGCCTTCTACCTGTCAAGCAGCTTTTGCTGAGAGATTCATGGAAGTTCCTTCATCTGGCTGGTGCCTGCAGAAGCCACCTGACCCTGCTGGCTGGAAGTGAAGACCTGTGGTGTTTTGGGTACTTCAGTTTTGATGCTTCTCTTCTATTGGATGCTGGTCTTTGTATACAGGATGGCTGCCTTGCCTCCCCCAGGCTGTTTTGAGCTGGGAGAAGGTGAATTAATGTGAAATAAATTGTTATGCAATGGCAATTTATAGCTTAAGTGATGTAAATGACACCTTTTGATGTCCTGCCCTGTTGATCACTCTGTCCAACTGTCCTCCACCCAGGTTGAATACCTGACTCAGAAGTTCTGTATCTGACTGCTTGAAAACTGCGCACGTTGCTTCCTTTTTTGACTCCCAGGAGTGTGGGGCAATGTCTTTTTGTAACAGATAGCTCAAAAGGATTGTTTTAAACTTTTAGTGATTGATTATTGAGTTTAGATTCAGTAAACTCACTGCCTTAAATAGGAGTGAAAATTTCCACCAAATTAAATACTTGTGCTGCAGACGACTCAATTGCAATCAAAGTCTTGGGACAGGCTTCTCTTATGTAGAAGTCTTGTTTATCCCATGGTCTTTGGATAATCTCAAGACCCATTGTACAGTAACTACCACGGAGGGTTTATCAAATGGGGGCACTTAACTGGGTTGCTGTTTTTAACTGCATGTGGTTTTGTTTAAGAAATGAAGCTGCTTATGTTTCAGGTGTGGGCAAGCCTGCATTCTAATAGTGCAGGCATTTCAGGTTCAGCTGTCTGTTAACCTACTTGTGCCTGGCTTCTGCTTTGTCTGTTTTTGCAGAATCATTTTTTACTTCTTTAATGATTTCCTCATTCAATCTGTTAAAAAGATCAGAGCAATTTCCATTTGCTGTTATTAACTGTAAACTGTCACTGGTTCTTATTTAACAAATGTAACATTGAATATTATAGAATAGCAAAGTCTGGTAAAAATGTTTATGGATTTCTGTTGGCACTTGTTTAGAGCGTGTAACTGATCACTGTTTTGACCTTTATTAAGTAGAGGCCCAGAATTTTCTTCTTGCATGTTCTCTGTATGTGTTACATGTTGAAAAATCAGTTCAAAAAGCTTAATACCTTTTTTAATGGGACCATGGAAGTGATACCCTCCATCACTTCTCAAACTTCTGAAAACCACATTTCATGTGAACTAAGCAGTTGGCCAGATGATTTAAATGGCATCAGTCACTATCTTCTGTGATTGTCCCTATTTAAAATGTGCCTTTTGTTTTTCGTGGATGCCTTTGTTTTTTGCTGGCTTGTTGTTTGTGTTGGGTTATTTTTAAGGTGAGTTGTATTTCTAAATTGTTGCCTTGCTATGTGCATCCACCTTATTTCCTGGCCACCACCCATCTCTCAGCTAGCAACTGCCACCATGGCAACTCTTCCTCTGGCTGAACAGATGGGACATTGAGTCTCCTCCAGGAGCAGAGCACTGCTCACGCCCTGCTGGGAATCATGCGGGTTTCAATCCTTGCTGCAGAATTCAGAGCAAGCTCTGGCCAGCAGAGGCATGCTGGTTTTGAGGGTGCTTGGTTTCACAAATCATACTGTGGTTGAAGAATTGCTTGTAGAAATAAAACATAGTGCCTTATTATATCTGTGCCTGAAAGCTCTTCAAAGGAGCTTTGTCTTTAGTGAGAGGAGCTTGGCCTCAGCCAGCACCTGGTGATTTTTCTGGTAGAATGGTTGCCATCAACTTTTCTTTTCTCTTTAGGATGCGTCAGGATGAAACGCCACAGGCATCTAAGCACCAGTGACAGTTCAGACAATGAGAGTAAGTAATACCTACTAGTTTTTCTTTGGTCTGTCATCCCCTTGTGGTTTCCTTCCATGGTTTGAGGGCAAACTGTTTCACCTCTTAAAATTTAAAAAAAAAATAATAAATGTTTCTTGATTTCTTTTTTGCATTCTGTGGTTTTTGATGTTCTGATTCCTGTTATAGGAGGAAAATGAGGCGAACAATCCTGTAAACCTAGGGGAAGTTTTGAGTCTACTTAGAATGCGAAGAGAAACTTGAGTGTCTTTACTTTTCAATGTTGGGGAAATGAAATCTGTAATTCAAGAGAAAAATTTACTGTCCAGGGTCCTATTTTGTAATTACTGTTTTTTAAAAGGAATTCTGTTGTCTCTTGTTATGCAGGAGCCTCAACTTTAAAATGACTGGGGGTGGCAAGCTATTTGAGCATTGGTACATTAGAGTATATATAAGACACAGAGTTATAATAAGTATATTGATAGTTATCTTACATTACACTGGTCCTTGATCTGTTCCACTTTGGTCTGTTGTACAACTTAGTATAGTTATATTTTAAATGTTCCTTGGCATGCGTTAGCCTGAGGTTGTATCTTCCCATTTTATCCATAAAAAAACCTAAAACCTGTATGACAGGGTCTTGTTTCATGCAATCACCAAATGGTTTGGGTTAGAAGGGACTTTAAAGTTTATCTAGTTCCTTCCCCCTGCCATAGGTGGGGACACCTTCCACTAGAGCAGGTTGCCTTCCTCCCCTCTCCACACCC
>JANHGB010045445.1:11505-21680 GCA_026283785.1 Coracopsis vasa | reverse complement strand
ATCTCCAGGACTGAGTTAGAGATAAAAGCTTTGCCAGCACAGCAATGCTCCTTAGGGATCCCATTTTTTCATGACATCCTGCCTGGGCCAGCCCCGCAGCCATCGCCGCCGCCGCCGCTCCAGCACCACGCCGCCCTGCCTCAGCCCGCGCTTCGCCGTGCAGACCAAGCAGGGCGGCTGCGCGCGGGCCATCGATGCCCATCTGATGGGTCCCTCCATCCTGCTGGCCAGCCTCATCCCCACCGGAGAGGAAGGGATGCCCTGCGCTGACACATCCGAGCCTCTGGAAGATGATGGTGTTGGAGCCGAGCGGGGCCAGCAGGAGCGGTGTGCCGAGGAGGGGTGGCTGGCCATGCTGCCCCGGCTGCGGCCGCTGCAGGCTGGGCTGCTCTCACGGGGCCCCCGCTGCCTGCGGCGTGTGTCCTCGCACCCCCTGCCCACCGAGGTCATCCATGGCCGCGCTGCTCACGGCTTGCCAGGCCGCTACCGCCGCCTCAGCCAGCGCCGCCGCTCCAGCGATGCTGCCCGGCCCGGGCTGCTGCCCTCTGGACACCCGAGGCTGCTGGCCCAGCGCTGCATGGGGGCAGATGGGGCTGAGTGCTCCTCTGAGTGCTTGGGACTGGAGCCTCCGTGCCGTGCTGCCTTGGATAGCTGGAGCCCCCGGCTGCTGTATGTATGGCGATGCCGCAGGAAGGGGCAGTTGGGTGTACCCAGGCTTGGTGGGGAAGGAGGGAACAGGGTCTGTTCTACTGGCCCTGGCTGCCATTGGTGTCTTGCAGTGCTGCTCACATCCCTTGAGCATCTCCCACTTAGGCCAGCGCTGCCTCTGATGCTCTCAGTGCAGCCCCAGGGAGGGAGGTGGCAGGCCTGGCTGTGGGCTGGAGATGCAGACCTGCCCACGTGGGAGCAGCTTGCTAGCCCCAGACCATTGCTTTTTATCCGTCTGGTTGTGCTTGTCCCTGAAAATGCCTCAGCCTCTGAAATGCATTGGAATGGGAGAGCTGCGGGGAGCCTTGCAGGGCAAGGGCTGTGGGTTGTCCCCATCACCACAGCTCAGTGGAGCGTCCCAGGCTGTTTTGCAATGGACCTGTCACCCCTGAGGGCTTTGACTGAGCAGGCTGAGGCTGTGCCTCTTGCTGGGTGCAGGGTGCTGAGCCATCAGCAACATGGCCAGCACCTCTTCATCCCACAGGAGCGGGTACTCCTCAGCCAGTGGTGCTGGAGGTTCACCTCATTTCCAGCCACTTGGTCCTGAGGATGCTTTTCTGCTCCATCCTAGAAGCAGGTTGTGCTTTGCACATGTTTCTCCTCCCCTGATCTAATAGCCAGCCCTCCTGTGTCTTCCAGGAAAGCTATTGCCAAGTCCAGCCTCCAGCACATGGTAGCCCAACCCAACCCTGCGCTAGCCCTGAGGAGCGACTCGGAGAGGCAGATACGCAGCACTGTGGACTGGAGTGTAAGTCGTAGTGCGTTTTGCTGGGCACTGCATGGAATAGGCTCCCAGCCAAGAAGCAGCAGGCTCTTCCCAGGCTGAGGGTTCCCAGGTGACTTTGGCTTTGACACATTTATGGCCTCTGCCATTGCCACCAGCTTGTGCCAGCATCTGTGCTGCTGGCAGCACCCTGCAGTGCTGCAGAGAGGCTCTGCAGGCACATGTAGGTCCTGGAAGGGTGGCAAAGCTACCCCACTGAGAGCTCTTCTGCTCCTGGCAGCCGAGGTCTTATGGTGGTTGGGGCCAAGCAACAGGAGCAAGCCCCTGCTCCTTCGCTTTCAAAGCCCATCAGACTTTAAGCTACACTCTCAGGTCATAGAACAGAAGCTGTTTCAGGAGAGTCCCCTGCATGGCATTTGCCTCAGTGCCTCCTCTCAGGGGGTGATGGAAGCAGCTCCCCTGTGCAGGACACTGTAGGGTTTGGAGCTGGTTTTCTTGGGCCCTTTGATTTTCAATAAGTTGGCCACAGGAGCAGCTTCATGAGGTTTCCTTTATCCAGATGTTGGCCCTGGTTGTTCTGTGCATCTCCTGGTCTACACCAACCTCCAAGCTCTCATCCCCCAGCATTGTCCCTCACACAAAGCAGTTTAGGGGCTTGGATGTGCATCTGGGGCTGCTCTCAAATAAATGTGTTGTCTTGTGCCTTTCAGGAGACTGCAGTCTATGGGGAGCACATCTGGTTTGAGACCAACGTCTCTGGGGACTTCTGCTACGTTGGGGAGCAGAACTGTATGGCAAAGCTGCTGGTGAGTGGTCACACACCTCCCTGGCAAGGACCCCAGATGTGAGTTGTGCTGCAGGGAGGACATGAAGGTCTCTGCTGGGGGACTTGTGGGGGGCTCCAAGGTGAGGAGTGTGTCCCTCCTACCCTGGTGTGCTGGAGGGCTTTGACCTCAGTGCTGATGCTCAGTTTGCAATGAGAACCCAACACAGGGCTGCCACTCACCCAGAGGTGTATGATAATTTTCCAGGGAGAGGCTGTTGGGATCCCATACTCTTAAAGGGACAATCTGAATCCTAAACCTTTCAATAGAGGAGAAGACTGAGCACTGGAGCCCCAGGCCTGCCACTTCCTGACCCTGAAGGCAGCACTGATTTTATGGGGTTGTTGCAGTCCTCCCTCCCAGCTTGCAGGCTCTTTCCTGCTTGTGGTACGGGATAGAGTCCTGATGCCATCCTGTTCCTTAACCATGGGAGCCCTGCAGGTGCCTCCCAGACCAGCTTCCGTGGTGCTCTCTGTCAGTGTCAGAGAAGGCCAAGAACTGCAGAACAAGACAGCAGGAGACCACCTCTCTGCTGTCCCCCAGAACTGAGAGCATCTGCTCTACGCATATGCTTAGATCCCTTCATTTGCAAGAAGTCTAGTTTGTACCTACTACAGGACTTGTTCTGCATCCTGAGATGTACAAAGGAGGTGTGACAGGAGGCTGAGCTTGCTGGCATCTGAACACTGCTATTCACGTGCATGTTTTTCCTTCTCTTTTCTCCTCCTCCAGCAAAAACCTCTTTCCAGGCGTAAGTGTGCAGCCTGCAAGATTGTAGTGCATACACCCTGCATTGAGCAGCTGGAGAAAGTGAGTAAAGCATGTTAAGCCCTCTATGGTTTGCAGGGCTGTAACAGCCTTTTCTTGGGCTGCTCTTCTTCTTGGGTAGTGAAAGACAGTATCAAAAGGAGCATCTAGTGACACAATTTGGAGCCTCAAGCCCTGTTTTGCTCAGTAACAGAGAGACGTGAGGGGTTTCACAGCAAGCACCAAGTATCTCCAAAGGCTTTGGGTCTGCTCTAGTAAAGTAAACTCCAATAGGTTTCCTTTGGGTCTGATGGTTTTACTGATTCCTCTCATGTGTGTTCAATCTACAGATAAATTTCCGCTGCAAACCTTCCTTCAGGGAGTCAGGATCTCGGAATGTACGGGAGGTGAGATATGCCTTGGATGCCGCCTACACCTGCCCCCCTTTCCAGTGTGCCCACTCTCCATTGGGTTTGTTTTGTGGGATTCTCAGCCTTCAGTTTCCTCCCCCTCCTGTTTTTTCTGGCTTTAATTCCTTCTTTGAGCACCTTAACTTGGTCTCTTACTCCCTCAGTCTTCTCCCAGAGGGCTGGTGCTGCTGCCTGTGAGCAGTGGGCTTGCTGCAAGAGCTGAGGTCCTGGTTGGCCTGGTTCTGTTCCTCCTGCCTGTTCCCACATTCCCTCACGCATCGGGCCTTTCATTCCTCTTTTTCTTTCCCCTGTAGCCCATTGTTGTCCGGCATCACTGGGTACACCGGAGGCGGCAGGAAGGGAAATGCCGGCAGTGTGGCAAGGTCAGAGGGTACCTTCTTGTTGCTTCGGGTTTCTTTCTCAGCCTGAGGGAAAGCAGAGGTCAAACCGGGGACAAGAACAGGACTGGGGGCCAGGGACATCCCACCAGCCCTGTTTGGCAGCAGTAGCCTACAGCAAAACCAACACATGTGCCCTGTTTTGCATACTGAAGCACTACATAAGTACTTCCCACATAAAGTTCTTCCTCTGGTACAAATCAGTCCTGGAGAGGACTGTCTTCCTTACATGCTTCCCTTGAGCAATAGGGACACCCCTGCAGAGCTCACTGGCCTCCCTGGTGCCATAGTAGTGGTTGGGGCTATCTAACAGGGACACAGAGGGCTCCAGCTGCAGGCATGCTGTCTTTGTTAACATCTCCCTTGGTGGTGGGAAAGTCCTGCTGGGTGGTAGAAAGCTGGGAGGGAATTCTCTAAGCCTCTTGTCCTTCTCTCCACAGGGTTTCCAGCAGAAGTTTGCCTTCCACAGTAAAGAGATTGTAGCCATCAGCTGTTCCTGGTGCAAGCAAGCGGTGAGCAAAGCCCCCATTGAATGTCTTAACCAGCCTGTTGTGCACCTCATGATGTCTGCTTTCTGCTGGGACTCCCCAGGCTGCTTCTCTGCAACCTGCCCTTAACAGCTCCTCTTACTGGGAGAGGCTGTACTGTGGTAGCTGTGAGCTTCTACGAGAAACTTCCTCTTCATTGCTTTCCCATTACAAAATTCCTGCATGGTTTCCTCCAGCACTCCCTGCACTGGCATGGAGGAGCTGGGAGGAGGAGATGGTGGCTGTCCCCGTGGTGGCTGAGTTTTCTGTCTGTCTTCTTCCCCAGTATCACAGCAAAGTCTCCTGCTTCATGCTGCAACACATTGAAGAGCCCTGCTCACTGGGAGCTCATGCTGCTGTCGTCGTTCCTCCCACCTGGATCCTGCGGGTCCGGCGGCCCCAGGTAAAGCACCTCAACTCCTGTGGCTCTTTCACGGCTCCTGCTTGCCCAGCAGCATCTCACAGGACTTGTGGGTTTGTTTCTTTTCTCTCTAGAATCCACTGAAGTCAAGTAAGAAGAAGAAGAGGACATCATTCAAGCGGAAATCCAGCAAAAAGGGGGCTGAGGTAAGAGATGAAGGGACAGGGAATGACCTTGTCTTGGAAGCATGGGAAGGGTGGGCAGTGAGGAGCAGAACTGGGAAACAAGGGGCTTTGCTGTGTCTACATGGAGGTTAAGGAGGTTGAGGTGGAGGGAGGGTGCCTGCTGGCAGGGCAGATCCTAGCTATAGGCTTATGGGGTGGCTGGGACGTTGTCTTCCTCCCACTCCTGATCTGTGCAGTGTTAGGGCTCAGCTCAGGTAGAAGTTTGTGTTTCCCTGTTTGTTGAAGGACCTGCAGTGTCTCTTGCAGGAAGGGAGGTGGAAACCCTTTGTCATCAAGCCCATGCCAGCTCCTCTCATGAAGCCCTTGCTGGTGTTTGTGAACCCCAAGAGCGGTGGTAATCAGGTATGGCCATGTCCTGCGTCTCCTTGAGAAGGAAGCTCTGTGAGGGCATTGTCATTTGGCTGCTGAGCTCTCATCATAGCTTTGGTGATGTCTCAGCTGCAGAAGAGGCAAGGCAGCCCCCACAGTGCCGGTTTGCTGCCTGGCAGTGCCCACCTAGGCCAGGCTTTGCCTGAATCCCCTGAGAACGGCATTATCTTGGCCTGTCCCCTTCTTCTGCCATCCACTGGGAGCTCCCTGTTACCTGAAGTCTTTCCTCTCTCCACAGGGAGCCAAGATCATCCAATCCTTCATGTGGTATCTCAACCCACGGCAAGTTTTTGACCTCAGCCAGGGTGGACCCAAGGAGGCGTGAGTACTGATGGGGCAGCACTCTTCTCTCCCCCATCCTTGCCCCAGAGATTCCTCCTCAGAGCTCTTCCTGTAGTTGGTAGAAACCTGATGCTCCATAGCTCCCTTGTGCAAAGAGACCTCCACCAAGTTCATGCTTTGAGCGGCATCTCTAGGATACCTTGTGATCAGCCAGTGTTTCCTGATGGAGGGCTGGTCTCATCTGTGAACTGCTGTGGTTGGTGGTGGGGAGGGAGACACACACATGGCATGAATGCAGGGTGGGCAGGGACCCCTTGCAGCTGCCTGTAACACCTTCAGTGCCTCTTCCCTCCTCACCCTCCCTGTTCCCTGCAGGCTGGAGCTGTACCGCAAGGTCCACAACCTCCGGATCCTGGCATGTGGGGGAGATGGCACGGTGAGTCCCCCAGATCCTCCGTGCCTTTCCAGTGCCAGCAGCAGCCCTCCTCACTGTAATCCAGTGTCCATGGTACAGATGATGCCACTGGATACTGTAGGTCCCTCTTGCACAGCTCCAGGGAGTGCTGGTCTGTAGCATGTCTGGACTTGCAGCCCTTCTAAGAATCATAGAATCATAGAATGGTTTGGGTTGGAAAGGACCTTAAGATCATCCAGTTCCACCCCCCATGCTATGGACAGGGACATCTTTTATTAGACCAGGTTCCTCCAAGCCCCATCCAACCTGGCCTTGAACACTGCCAGGGATGGAGCATTCACAGCTTCCTTGGACAGCCTGTTCCAGTGCCTCACCACTCTCTCAGTAATGAACTTCTTCCTTATATCCAGATTAAATCTTCCTTGTTTAAGTTTGAACCCGTTACCTCGTGTCCTATCACTACAGTCCCTAATGAAGAGTCCCTTCCCAGCATCCTTGTAAGCCCCCATCAGATACTGGAAGGCTGCTCTGAGGTCTCCACGCAGCCTTCTCTTCTCCAGGCTGAGCAGACCCAGTTTTCTCAGCCTGTCTTTGTATGGGAGGTGCTCCAGCCCCTGATCATCCTCGTGGCCTCCTCTGGACTTGCTCCAGCAGCTCCATGTCCTTATGTTGGGGACACCAGAACTGCACACGGTTTTGGGGGCCAATGTCCTCACTGGGGTTACTGGCATCTCCCACAGCATGTGTTTGGAGCATTAAAGCCACTGAGTAGCTTCATTGGTGGCTAAGGGATCCCAATCTCTGCTCCTCTGCCATTGCTAGTGCTCCAAGGTGGGACTTGCCTGCCAGTCCCTGGAATAACCAACTGTTTCTTCGCATTCCTGCCCGAGCAGGTGGGCTGGATACTCTCCATTCTGGACCAGTTACGCCTCAACCCATCTCCTCCTGTGGCCATCCTACCTTTGGGGACGGGGAATGACTTGGCCAGGACAATGAACTGGGGTGGGGTAAGTGATGGGCACAAGCGCCTGCTGTTGCTGTGGGGGATTGAGCGCTTCATCTCTGCTTCCAGACACATGGGTGGGAATTTGCATGGGCTGGGTGTTTTGACTTGCCCTAAATACAGACCAACAAAGAAGTGCCATTTGAATGTCACTGCTGTGACATTTGAATTATTCTGCATTAGATTATCATCTATTAGGACATTAACAAAAGCAATCATTATTTTAAACTTTGGGAGACTTTTAGAAGGAAGATGTATTGTTTTATATTTATAGTCCCACTTTGTGGTGCACTCAAGTAGAGTCAGTCTTTTCCACATCTTTTGTTCTGGGATGTCTTCCCAAAGCCCACTGTCTTCGGGGACATCTCTGCAGGAGGCAGGTAGGAGACTTGCCAGGTTCTGTTTTTCACCAGGGTTACACGGATGAGCCTCTGTCCAAGATCCTGTCACACGTGGAAGATGGGAACATTGTGCAGCTCGACCGCTGGAACCTCCATGTGGAGCCGAACCCTGAGGCAAACCCTGAGGAGAAGGATGAGACAGCTGCGGACAAGGTGGGACATCTCCTCTCCGTGTTTGTTCCTTGTGCTGGGGTCTGCATTCCTCTTTCTCCCACTGGTTCAGGCAGCCTTAGCACCTGGGGCTACAGCATTGGATTGGTCTTCCCCTCTCCCTGCTCCAATTCCACTCCTCTCCTCAGGGCTCTGACGCACATCGCTCATGGTGAGGCACATAGAGATCAGCACTAACTGTGCACCAGAGGTTTTATAACCACAGCTTGCATCAGGTGTAAGCTCAGTCCCCTCTGAGATGGTTTCTTTAGTAGAAACATATGTGATTGCAGAGTGTGTCTTCTTATCCCTAGGAGCCAGGGGCCAATCTGTCATCTCAGGCTTATGTCCTCTGTATTTTCCTGGGGGGAAGGCAAATGGGCTCCCTCAGCCTCATGAGCACCATACGTGGCTCTGCAGTAGCCTGACCTTGTCTTTGCTATGGCCACACACTGGCAGCCTCATCCTTATTCCTCCTTTCCATTTCAGCTCCCCTTAGATGTCTTTAATAACTACTTCAGCCTCGGCTTTGACGCACGGGTGACGCTGGAATTCCATGAATCCCGAGGTACAGAGGGGTGGCAGGGCTTGGGCAGGGTCTGTGGCAGGGGAGTACCCCAGAGATGGGCCTGTAAAGCATCCCTTAGGAAAGTGACCCAGAGGATTGCCTCAGGGACAGGGCTGGAGGAGGAGCAAACCTGAGAAGCAAGTGGAGGCTGCAGAGGGGGACGAGGGGTGCCTGCATGGGAAGAGAGCTGGGGGCTGCCTTCTGTCCAAGGCTGGCTGGAGAGCTGTGTCTGGGGAGAGCTGGCAAGTGAAACATTTCCATGTGCAGACCAATGACCTGGACTTCTTTCTCCTTTCCCTAGAGGCCAACCCAGAGAAGTTCAACAGCCGGTTTCGGAATAAAATGTTCTATGCTGGGGTGAGTGTGTGGAGGGTAGCTGGGCATGGCTTCACAGCAGCCTCAGCATCAGCTGGAGCACAGGCACGGCCCTGCCTCCTGTCTGCACCCTAAACTCACTCATCTGAGTTACACAAGGCTTCACGTGCACCCAAGCTGAGCCCCCCAAAGCTGGAGAAAGGCTGGAGCCTGGGAGCTGCAGCTCCTCGTTGGCTGTGAGCACTGCTGGCAGTGCAGTTGCTCTCTGTCCTACGGTACAGTTGCTGTCTTGATCTCCTGCCACTATTGTTCGTGCTCTCCGGCTCACGGATGGTCACCCAGGCAGGACCTCCCTGGAGCTGTGGGGAGCCAGGCTGCCCCCCCTGCAGAGGAACAGGAAGCCTTTCCATAGAGTCCACACACTACTTTAGTCTTCTATTTTATACCTTGGGCCAGTTACAGCTCTCTGGCTAATTATGCCACCCCCCTGTATCTCACCTGTAGAGCTCTGCCTCAGTGTTGTCCTTGTTGTCCATCCCCAATATAATTCCTTACCCAGGTGGCAGCCTGATGAGTACTTGAGCAGTTCTAAAGGCCAAGTGCTGCTCTGTACCATCTCACATCTCTCCTGTTTGTGTCTCCCCTCCTCTCTGTACAGTTAAACCCAAAGGGGACTCTGGGATCTGTGTAACAGGATGTAACTGTCTCTCCTGGTATCTCTAGATGGGGCCACGTCAGCTCTGTTTTATGGTACTTCATTACAGCTTGAGACTGAATTTGTCTCTTGTGACTCAGGTCTCTCACTGGAGGAGACCCACCTTGCCAGCTCTTCCCTAAAGCCAGGGCTGAGCTGGCAAAGGAATCGTAGGGCATATTGCTGAAGATGCCCCATAGTTTTTGGTAGGCAAAATAGCAAGTGGAATAGATCAGGTGATTTTCAGCTGAAGTCTGAAGGTCGGTGGCATTTCAGGGAACATGTGGGCACTAACACTGTCTCTTGCCTTGGCAGACAGCCTTCTCTGACTTCCTCACTGGGAGCTCCAAAGATCTGGCAAAGCACGTCAAGCTGGTTGTAAGTGCACAGGGTGCTCTGGGCCAGGGAGGGAGATGAGCTGTGGAGGTGTGAGGCACACTGAGTATCTCAGGGTTGGGAGAGGATGTATTTGTGCGAGCATCAGCTTTCCGTGGCTTGGAGAACAGTCACTGTAGGGAGCAGAGGGGCTAGGGAAGGCCAGCATCCCCTTTACAGCAGTCTGAATGCCCCTGTGTTGTCTCCAGTGTGATGGGACAGACCTGACCTCCAAGATCCAGGAGCTGAAGCCCCAGTGCCTGGTTTTCCTGAACATCCCCAGGTGAGCAGCCACAGGACCTGCCCTCATGTGCTGGGCTCCTCACCCCATGTCACATATCCTTGCCTGGACTTGGGGTGCCTATCCATGCATCACTCACCATCCCTTCACAGGTACTGTGCAGGCACCATGCCCTGGGGCAACCCTGGGGAGCACCATGACTTCGAGCCGCAGCGCCATGACGATGGCTGCATTGAAGTTATTGGCTTCACCATGACATCCCTGGTGAGTTGGTGCTGTTGCTGGTTGTAGCTGGCAACCAGAGGAGCAACTGGTCCCACTGACTGGGCAACTGCCAGCCCAACAGCCCCTGAGCAGTTGTGTTGGCCTGTGTGACAGTGCTCTCTGAGGTTTAGGTGAGGTCTGGTCTCCGTGGATC
>JANHGB010045441.1:0-41596 GCA_026283785.1 Coracopsis vasa | reverse complement strand
AGGAAATAATGCTGCCCAGATAGCTGAACTGCTGAACTGACTTAAGCTCTGACTCGCCAATGGTAATGTGGGGATGACGGTAATCTTCTTGTGGTGCAGGTTGGTAGAGAACTACTGTCTTCATTAAGCTGACTTCCAGCCCAAAAAGCTCAGCCGCCTCCACAAAGCAAGATGTTAAGCGCTGCAGAGCTGCTTCCATGTGGGCATCAAGGGCGGCATCGTCAGCAAAAAGCAGTTCACGGACAAGGTGATTTAGGGTCTTAGTGTGAGCCTTGAGTCACCTTAGACTGAATAGGCTCCCATTGGTGCAATATCGAATATAAATGCCGTCTTGTTCGTCAAGGTCTACTGTACTACAAGTTCTCTTAATTTCTCACCTCATGTAGCTAAACACTTAAAGTGCATCTAAGCTACCTAAAATGTATCAGAAACAGCCCAATACCTGTATGTCTTTTGGAATATAATTTGGATTGCATACTAAATTACATTTTAGGAATATGTATTTCATCACAACAGTGAATTCAGATTTATAAATCTGTTAAATGAAATCTGTTAAATGAAATCTGAAATAGCTGACTGCTAATGGGATGTAGTGACTGACTTACTTATTTTACTTTATCTTTTAAACTGTCTTTATCTCAACCCAAGAAGGATTTTTTCCACTTTTGCCCTTCCAATTTTCTCCCCAGTCCCACTGCTATGTGAGTGAGCAATTGAGTGTGGACTTAACTGCCTACTAGGATCAAATCATAACACAGAAAAAATGAAAAAAGCCCTCTCAATGGAAAATCAGATCTTCAGTTTTAAAAACCTGTTCTAAATTAGCTGTTAGTTACAGACTTTTTTTTTTACTAAAAACCAAAAACAAATCCCAAAAGCTCAAAGTTACAGAGCAAAACACTGAAAATATTTGTTTAAAATCAATAAATTTTCTTTGAAACATTCTACATTTAAAACCAAACTTATACAATGTTTTCATAGTCATATTAGGCTTTCTTTAGTTAGTTTAACACTCAAAGTTGAAGCTTTTGGAGTGTCTAAAGTATAGGTAGTATTTCATGCTCAGGGTGTAGTTATCTGACCTGGTTTTATTTCTACTTACTATGACACAAATTATATAGAAGGAATGCCTGAATCTTTTTAAATGACTATGAGCAACCATAAGATACTGTAGAAGAGTGTATCTACAGCTGCTTATAGATCATTCACAGTGTTTAAAAAAAAAAAAATGTTAATTACATTTCTTTGCAAAAACATTTATCTCATAACAACATCTGTCTTCACCTGCTGTTTCTAGCAGACATGTCCTTTTTTTATGTCTTTATCCTGCAATTGGAGGTTTAGCCTTTCTCTAAAGAATACACTTGAATGGTTTCCTACTTTTTTGCTTTCCTTGACCAATTTCTTCTGAGTGTTAGAAACCTCCCACATAATGCCAAGTTACCACTGTGATCGAACTGTTCTGTAAGTTTAAACACTGGTGCTCACAATGATTTTTCTCTTACGAATTTTATTCTAAGTGGAATCACCTTTTGTTCTAAGATGCTAATTTTTCAACAGTGTGAACTCATTTTCAGGTTCGGAAATAATTTTCATAGGTTTAGCAAAAAAAACCAGGTAAATAATAAAAAAAAACCTATAAAAAACCAAACCAAAATAAACCCAACAACAATTAGTGCTGATAGAATAAAATTTAACAAATCTAAATGTTCAGAAGGACATAGAAAAAGGCATCAGAAGAGGCATCCTTGACTTATGGTGGTAAATGCAATGTTAACCATTGACAAATAACAAATCTCTTTTAACAGTGGGCTAAAACTATTGTCTCCTCTCAGAGAGCAGTTTAACAGTTGCAATTTATAATAAGATATGTTGGTGGTCCCCTGAGTAAAGATGCATATTCATGAGTAAAATCTGAAACACAACATTAAAGCAAGGAAATAATAGTGTTTTCCTGGTAACAGGATAAGGAAGCAATATACTACAGGTTAAAGTAATTGCTAACATGCAACTTTTATGAACAATGGTGGTCATTGACAGTAATAGTTCTGAGCTGCAGGCTGCTGTGAAGGATATTTATGCTTCAGTCTATCATTCTTTTTCTTTTTTTACTTCTTGCAGGACAGGAAGTGCAAATAGACAAAAAGCTCGTGGTGGAGATGAAGACAGAAGGATCAGTCATTAATTACCATCTGGGCAAAACGGATTTGACTTGCAGTGCCAAGTTTATATTAATTAAGTTCAAGCTAATTAATTATATTAATAATTTAAATTTATTATCCTGCTCACACACCTTTTCCCCAGACATGACTTCATTCCTTCATTCTCAACTCCTCTACTTCCCTTCACCACATGCCACTGGAGAAACAGAGAAATGGAGGTTGTGGTCACTCCATAACATTTCATCTCTGACACCACTTCCTCCTCACACTTTTCTGATGATCCAACATGGAGACTTCCCACAGGGTACAATCCTTCACAAGCTGACCCAGTATGGGCTTTCCACAGGCTGCAGCTTCTTTCAGTGCATTGCCACATCCTGTGTTTTAGAGTCCTTCAGAGGCTGCCGTGTGGATATTTGCTTTACCGTAGTCCTCCATGGACTGCAGGAAGACAACCTGCTTCATCATGGTCTTCTCCACTGGATTCAGGGGAATCTCTGCTCCAGCACCTGGAAAACCTCATCTACAAGACTACTCCTCTCACACTCGCTCCTGAAACCTATGTTTTACCCTTTCTTAAATATGTTATCTCAGATGTGCCATCATCTTGGCTGATGGGCTCAGATGTGTCCTGTAGCTGACTGGAACCAGCTGTTTCTGGCATGTAGCCTGCACCCAATACAAGCTGCAAGAATGGACATATGATGTTGTCACCTTAGCAGGTCCATTTACATTTTTGGAAGTAATGAAAATACAAGAATCCATTTATGAGGTTTTGCATATCACCTAAGGAATTAATAAAGTGAATAAATTCACTCAAGGACAAAAAAAAGGCAATCTGTGATGATGGTGTCTGACATACAATTCTGAAGTTTGGCTTTTTTTCAGATAATTCTTTTTTAGTAGAATCAGAGTGTATTTAAAATTCAGAAGTTATAAAACTTGATTTATTAACTATATTTCTTTTTTACAATTCATATCTAACAATATGCTTGAACCTATTTTTTTCTTTGAAAAGAGATTTATAAGATATGCAATAAATCAAAACTATAAAATCACTCGTGATTTTATTTGCTTCAGAATGTTTTCATTATGCAAAAAAATCAATACAATCATGAGTAAAGTATTTCTCATACAACTAAAAATTATGTCTTATTAACTGTGACTTTGAAAAAAACCCCAAAAGCTGTTCACAGCCTACAGAAAACCAAGCAAACTCTGGGATAAACTGAAAATAATCACTTAGTGAAAGGATGGGACATAAAAGGAACTGAATTTGGAAACCCAACCTCCAATGTCATATGTAGTCATATGGAGAAAGTGTAAGATTTTTCATGATATTCATTATTGTCCTGTTTATATTGATGGATATTCTTAGTCAAGAATTGCTTGTATCAGATTTGACTTTTCTTTACTCTTATCTAAAGAATGTCTTCCCTACATGTATAAGAAACAAACTGTTTTTTTCTGCAGTATTTAATAATCATTTTCAGTGTATTACTCTAATACACACCTCTTAGTGCGAAAAGCAATTAAAACCTTTAGAACTCCAAATAATGTTCTTATGTCTCCCAGAGACACTCTGCAGATATCAAGTCCACATAGTCTTAGGAAAAAATGAAGATACTTACATTCTGTTTATTAATATTTTACTGTGAAAAAAAACCCAACACACCACATTTTGCATAAGGGGACCACATTTATGATACTTTGTCTCTGAAAATCAATATGAATATAGTAAGTTACTAGCAACTAGAATTTAGCTTTCAGATAGAAAAGGACATAGAAAGTATTCCTCCTCCCGAGGATATAAAGTGGACTATTGGGGGTTTTTTTATCATTCTCTGAAATACTGTAGACTGTAGCTGGAAATAAGATAGATATGAAGACAATAAAGTACCCTCATCATCCTAGAAGCACAAAAATCCTTCAGGTACCTAGTCAATTTGTCCTGAGGACCAGCTGAGCTGTAAAATTGAATTTGGGATCAGAATGGAATATTCATATTGGCAAAGACTCATGGACTTTTTCTCTTTCTTCTGTTTTGTGAGGCATAGTTCTCTCTGAGGAATCATCATGTCAGATTACAAACTCTCTGCTTTGGCAAACTTCAGACCTCATTTTGGTCTCATCAATTCTGTGGAGAATACTAAGCTCATGGTTTTATATGTTATACTTCAGACCTTCAAGGTGTTACAGGCTGTTGGAAGCATTCTGGAACTAGTATTAAGTAGGATCCTGTGCAACAGCTATTCTGTAGACTTATTCTGGTATATGACCCTTTTGCATTTGTCTGTAACTGAGAGGCTGGTTTCAGCGTCAATGTCACTACTGGAAAGCAGTGAAAACAGTGCTAACCCCAGAGCCTCACGTCCATACAGTTTATGGCTAGTCTAAACTTACTTAATTTGTGATAGTAACATTGTTCAGTTGTTATTACAGGGTGAAGCTTTTGCTTAACTGAAAAAAAGTAAACTACCAGCATGAGATAGTTTCTGCTAATAAGGCATCACCTCATTTATATTAACCTTAGAGAAAACAGGAGTAGAGTACTTCTGCTATTCTTTCACACTACTGAAAACTGAAACATTTTTGAAGTCTTACAAATGGAAAAATAGAAGAGTTGGAATCTTGCTCATTAAGCCTAAGAGAATTTGTTTTCAACCCAAGGAAAGTTTTAAAATAACATGTGGGGACATTGAAAATATTTTCTCTTAGTTGAATGGAGACATTCAGTATAATAAGCAGTGCAAGACAAGAGAAGGATGAAAACAAAATATTTTACCTGCAGCCAGTTTTCTTTTACTTTGATGAAGCAAAAAATGAGAAAATCTGATCAAAATTTCATCACCTTTGGTATTTACATCATTTAGTTCACTGAGGTTAAATTAATCATATTTAATATGAATAGAAGAAGAATCCTTTATGATACCAGTAGCAAAGTATAGACAGAGAACTGATCAAAATAATTACTATAGCTGAGGTCATTCTACTGAGGTCATTCTGCCATTCATCTTTATTTTAGGAAGATAAAAAATGAGATTAAGGAGGAAAGAGTACAAAGACATAGCTAAGGACAAAGACAGATGACTGATAGTATGGGGAAGAGATGTATTTTGGAAGCTGCTATGATATCATAAGCATCAAGAAAACAAGGGTGCATTTAAGTATTCTACATTCCTTTTGAAAATATCTCTTAGGGACACCAAGACAGAACTCCCATTCAGTTTTCCAGCATCTTGTTTTCTACAGTATCTCCTCTTCTTCTACTGAAAATGCAATCTTATCCTGCATGTATATATATATATAGATGCATATATATATACATTCAAAACCCTGCTACAAAGTTCTAGTCTGTCACTTTGTCTGCATCATCTACTTCTTGCATTTCTTACCTCTAATTTATTTTAATATATTTCAATAAGCATAGGATATTTATATGAATATGGACAAAAGAAATCACAATAACTCATGTAGTAGTGTGTGGGAAAATAACCTGCAAAAGAAAGCTAAACAATTTATGTTTACTTATGTTTGGAATTTTATGTAATTTGCACTGAAATGTCTAGAAAGGATCATATTCTGTCATATATTCTTTTGAGATTTAATATATTCATGTTTCAATAACTCACATTGCTTTATTGCTTTATTCTGGTGGTCACATCTACCAGAAAACCTTAATTCATTGCTCTTTATTCTTGTTGTTGCAATAGCTAAAAAAAGAGCAATAGTAGCATCAAGAAATAGCAGAGTGCTGTTGAGGTAGAGACACACTTTTGTGTTGATTCAGCTAACTTTGTTCATTGTGGATCATTTTTAGATATTGTGCAACATCCATATCTTATATCTTGCATGAAGCTAATACACCAGTATTCCCAGAATTTAAGGTTTTTATGGAAGTAATATTCAAACATAGCTCTTCAATTTTTGTTTCCTCTTCTATACTAATAGGATACTGTTTTGGAAATACACCTGCACTCCTCTAGAAAGGATATGAATATTGAAATTCCTGCTGAGTCATCTTACAGAAGCAGTGAACGAGAAGTTTTAGACAGGCATGAATACTCAAGAATTGTAACATGTGTAACACTATGGAAATGATTGAATTGTAGCATCCAAAATGAGATACAGAGCTGCAAAAATCCCTATTTGAAAAATATTAATAAACTTATTAATAATTAATAAAGATTTTATTTTAGCATTGTGCAAAGAAGCTGGAAAATAAACTTTCTGTCTGCCTAGACCAGCCATCCCAAAATATTAGTGTGGTATCAGACATTTTATTGAATCTCAGGAAAAAATATTCTGATTCAGGAACATACACTATGAAAACCGAAAATAACTACCTGGCAAAACTAAGAAGAGAAAAGTTCTCCTTTTTATCTAGTTGTTCCATGCATTTTCACAGGTGATTTGACAGGGTAAGTAGACTTGAACACATACTTTTCTTTCGTCATAGAGTTTTTAATGACAGCACCACAAGGGAGTCCAAGACAAAACCTGCTGGTTTTCAATTTGCGCCATGATAGTGAAAAGCTGCAAAAGGGAGTTTACCTCAACATATTATTGTCTGTTGTTTAGGGCATTCTATATATGGTGAGGTTTACTGCTTTGACTATTTTCTTTACACCAGAAAAATACTGGACACCGTTGGAGGGTTCATACATCTTTGGTGAGTAACTGTGCATCAGAGAGTCACATTTCTGCCTGTGCTGTGTCTGCCTCAGGTCAGCTTTAAGGAGAGCAGTCAGCAACAGCCCTGACTCAGAAACGACAGCTTCCTCATACCTCTTTGTGCTTGGCTAAAGATGCCCAAATTAACTAAAAAGAGGTTTCTTCCCATACTACTTCAGAAAGACTGAAACATTGACCATAGGACACACATGGACTTTTTAAGGGTGAGCATAACACCAGAGAAGAAGAAGGAATGTGACAAGGGATGCAGTGACAGGAAGCAATAAAAATACAGTCACACTAAAGAAAATGAGGACAAAGATACTCACAAGTCTACAGGCCAAATTGTGTAAAAATTGTTTAGCTGCCCTGAGCTCAGCAGTAGCAGTCATTTTTCTCAGTCTTAGTAGCTGATGCACTGCTGTGTTTTTGACTTTCAGCCTGGAAACCGCGCTGATAACACCAATGTTTTCAGCTGTTGCTCAGTAATGTTTACTTTGACCAAGGACTTTCTGAGCCTCATGCTCTGCCAAGGAGGAGGGGAAGTGGGAGGAAGCAGAGACAGGACACCTGACCGAAACTAACCAATGTCATGCCCAGTAAATAAACTGGGGGCTGTTACCCAGAAGGGCTAGATCACTGCTTGGTTGGGCTGGGTATCGATTGGTAGGTGGTGAGCGGTTGTATTCTCTCCGCTTGTCATTTCCCTTATCATTATTATTACTGCTGGTAGCAGTAGTGGTTTGTTATACTTTAGTTACTGGACTGTTATCTCAACCCGTGGGAGTTACATTCTTTCGATTCTCCTCCCCATCCTTCCTGGAGCGGTGGGAGGAAGTGGGGGAAGTGAGCTAGAGACTGCATGGTTCTGGGTTGCCGTCTGGGCTTAAACCACAACATTGGCTAATGGTTGTAGCTTCAGTTCTACCTAATGACTGTCCAACAACAGTGTACTCAGTGACCAGATTAGAGTTTGTCATTTGTTTCACTGAGAGTCAAAACAATTTAAATTAAATCAGCTTCAATCAAATAAGGGGCAGACAAATCTGAAATGTGGTG
Source organism: Coracopsis vasa (assembly GCA_026283785.1). Classification (NCBI taxonomy): domain Eukaryota; kingdom Metazoa; phylum Chordata; class Aves; order Psittaciformes; family Psittacidae; genus Coracopsis; species Coracopsis vasa. Next base: position 33,701 of record JANHGB010045441.1, on the reverse strand, counting down.
TCTTTTTAAGAGGATGTCTATAAGCTTAAAGGCACATCTGATTCAGTCCTCCTTCACTTCTGCTCTAACGGATTAATGAAAAACATTAGGGATGACAGAAAGCAGCTTGGAGAGACTTCTACTTGCACAAGTGTGTTTTGCTGTTGTTTGTTGCTATCATATTACTGTTTTTCACCTTACTGCTTCTTCCAGGATGAGTCTCTCTCTCTGACATTCTGTGGTTATGCATGATTCTTTCCTCCCATCAGATGATTCCAAGGATCCTGAGCTTCTGATTCTACTTCATGACACAGCTGTATATCTGTGGTAATTAGCTATTAGCTATTAATCTACACATTTTCATTTTGCAATTGCTTTTTGATAATGCAAACTGGAGAAATCCTTTCAAGACTTAAGACAATGAGCTGTCTGCTTTTGCCTTCACCTCAGGTGTCACATCACTCCAGTGGATTAGCTAACCACAATGGACATTAGATTTAAGATAATGTGCACCTCCTGCTCATTTATCAGTTATATCATAGATAGATCATAACTGAGATACCTAGATGTGTTTTCCAAATCACCACAGGGGACAGACCCATTTAAATGTCAGTTATAACTTTCATAAGCCTTCTTAAGCCTGTTTTCTAGGTAGCAAAGCTTATTTATTTTTCCATATCTGCTAGAATTACATTGTCAAATGGCTTTACTTTTAACTAAATATTTTGCTACTCCCATTATTATGACAAAGGAATCAAAGAAAAGTAAGCAGCACTGAATTACCTTATATCTTCACCTGTTATGTTACCATAGCTTCACTGCATAAAATAAAGGCTATTTTTTCTCCCATGAGATCTTGCTGGAATACCTCACTTTTCTGTGACCAGACTTTACCCAAAGCTAAGCTTAATGTCATAAATCTCTGTTCCCAGTTTAAAAAGAGATAGATGATTAAGTAGGTTGTTGTTTGTGGATAGAAGAGTAACTTCAATGTAAAGCAGCCAATAAGAGAACTTTTTTGTCAGTATAATTCTTGCAGATACAATAAATTATGGTTCATGAAACAACTAACAAAATAACATGGTTTTGAATAAGCAGTAACATTTTTGTTTGAACATGCTTGTGATTCTTCAGTAAATGTACAACTTTTTAATGTTACAAGAGTTATTCTCACTTTTTAATATATATTACAAAATAGCTGTTCTTTTCGTCATTGTCAGAGATAGGTTTTTATGATATTTTATAAAACCATCCCATGTAATTAAAAAAAGTAGCACTTCACGACTAAATTTAGAATTACGTTTTGCTATCATTCTAATATGTCAGTTTCTTTCCCTAAAGGAAACTTAGCATGGAATTTATAAAGAAACCAAAACTCCCACATTTTGACATTCCAGCACAGATTTAATTTTTTTGTTGTGACAACTGTGTTTTTCTAATTCTTTCAATTATTTTTTTAATAAAATGGCTTTTAGAAAAAATACATATATGATTAAAGGTCCATTTATTGTATTTTACAGTAAGTTTCTTACAATTTGTCTGCAGATAAAGCACTAGGTAGCAAAGACTGAAAATCTACAGAAAAACCCAATGTTTGCACAGCATTCTTTGAAATAGAGATACATTGTCATTAAGGTTTGAGAAGGCTTATTCTTTTTTGGTCTATTCTCTTAATGAAAACTGGAACAACTTTTATTTAAAACAAGTCAGCTTTTGTTCCAATTCTTACAGTGCAGAGTACAATAAGAACTACAGATTAAGGATTTATGTGCTTTATTTTAGAGCTAATTGGTAGGATCCATTAATAGTGGTTTGGGAACTCAAGGTAGAAAATTTATTTTCACATTCACATTTAAACTGGAGAAGGACTTTCAGAGTTGTATTTATATTCATGTTTACATGAATCAAAAGATTTTTTAAGTCACTTAAGAGGTTCAAGTCCTAAACCCATGTGATGACACTAGGCTGTATTTCCTTTTTAAGTAAATTACCAGCTTAGTATGAGAATACAGGTATAAAAACATGGCTTCTTGATTAAAAAAAGCAAGTATGAAAACACAATATTCCTTATTATTTTAAATCCCATGACTGTTCTGTAAATTTCATTCTTAGACTTTTGTTACACTTCAGAGTGAGATTTTCATGATCCAGAAAGAGACATACTTTTTTTATTGAATACTGTCATTGTGCATCCCTTTAGGAAACCTCTCAGTATTATTGCTCAAGATGAGACGCTTTACAACCAGCAGTACAAGACTGCTGGATCTAAAAACGTGACGGGCATGACACTGAACAATAAGTTGTTGGTGCCCATTACATCTGATATTTATGAGTGTTATGAATTGATTATTATAAAAGCGTAGTTAATAATAATCTGGTTTCCTTTATGTTTTCAGTACTGAATTCTGACAGTGTTACAGCAAAACCCTTTTTTTATGTATATGAAAAAGCTGTAAAGATAAAAATGCTAAACAGAGTAATGGAAATTAAAGTTTTGTTCCTGCCTGAGAGAACAGCTGTTTGGTGCTTTAAGTGTAAAATTCATTCTGTCCTTAAATTAAAAAAAGATATCCTGCTGGAGTAACATAAAGCTTCTTAGTATTTTGCTGCCTTTAGTTGAAATAATTGAGTATGGGATTTTCTTTGTTGTTGAAATGTCTTTAAGTTCTTAATCAGATTTTAGTTATGCCTCCCTAAGTTTGAGAAATCTTTGCAAAATATTAGTTTTAGATGTTGTTAGAATACATTAAAATAGTACAGATTTTGGCTCAAGAAATAGCTTTTGGGATGTGTTTTATAAAGTCTTAATTTATATGGCTTTATTTATTCAAAATTAGAACTTACTGTAGAAGCTAATTCCTAGGAGAAGCTGTTAATTTTGCAAGTATAGTATAGAAAATTTGTTTTGGTCTGTCAAATGCATTTATGTGCAATAGGTTCAAAACATCCCAATAGTAAAAAATAAACATTTTGTCATTAATACAATGTAATGGAAAATTACTTTAGTCTAGCCTGCTTAGTACACTTATGGAGAAACCTATGTTAGGTCACATTTTAGGTACTTCTAGCAGGGGATTTAATCGTACCTTCTGAAGAGGAAGAAGAGGAAGAATAAGGACAAGAACAAGATGATCAACAAGAACAAGAGGAAAAGAAGGGTCTTCAGCAGAACTACACCTCAAAAATAGTCCAATATTTCCAGTAGAAGCAGAAGTAGTTGACAAATACCATCTTTTTCAATGAGAAGACTGTTTATACAACCACCTTATTGAAATTCTAAACCATCAGTATTGAATATCATTCTAATTGGCTCCATAGGCAATTTTCTACACCTTTGACAGCTGTCACAACCTAAAGAGTGACCTGCCCTTTGGGTGTATGAAGATTCTAACTATGAGTTCATAGGATTCTGTAGTACAAAAGGACATGGAGGTTTTATCCTGTTAGTTTCTCTATTGCATTCTCTATTTGAGATTATCACATATACTAGAAAAGTCACCACTGACAAGTACACTTATGATTAATAAAGCATATATATATGTCATAACTTATTGCAAATTAATAGCAGCAATCAGTAATATAGCAGGGATCAGTTATAGGAACAATAATAGCAGCAAACAAGTATATATATATTACAGGTTACTGCAAACTTATCACTAGTGAAGCAAACTTGCCAATATTTTAGCAGCAGATATGATAGATTTCTTTTGGATGTTTTTTTTTTTTTTTTTTTTATGCTTCCAAAAGGGGCCAAATCATCCCAGAGGGGATAACAAATTAAACTGACCCCAGAAGTGGGACCACAGGGCAACCCATGAAACAGCAGACAGAGTATCAATTCAAAGATGATCTGCATCATGGAGTTTGGAGTCAGACTAATGTCCTCAGTGAGGGTTCAAGATCTTGTAGAATGTTCATGATGATTTGTTTAGGAAAGGGAAAAGCACAGGCAGCATGGGAAGTCATCAGAGAGAGAAGCTTCATTTGGATAAAAATTAAGTCTCTTTTATATTGTAGGCATAAAAGGACATAGAACACCACCACTTCAAGCAGTCAATAGATGTTAATTTCTGTTCTTCACCTGGAACATCTGACAGACAATGAAATTTTCTACCCTCTAAGACCATCTTTTATTTTTTCAGACTTTTCCTGTTCTTGCAGTTAGAGCAGCCAACAAGTTACTGTTTCTTATTTCCTCAGGATGTTTCCCACTTTTTAAAGACTATTTTTCACCTTTTCAGACAATACATAGCCATCCTCCAGGCTGCATTGATACTGCGAATCACACTGACACAGATGCAGGTTCTTGCATTTGGCCTTACTGAACTACATGAGGCTCACATGGGCCCACTCCTCAAGCCTGTCAAAGTCCATCCGGACTTTATCCCTTCCCTCTAATACATTGACTGTACCACTCAGCTTGGTGTCATCCCCAAACATGCTGAGGATATAACCAGTCCAAATTTTTATGTCACAGTCCATTTTAAGTATGGACCCTTGAGAGACACCATATGTTATTGGTTTCCACTTGGACATTTGAGTTGTTGACTGTTAGTTCTTCACAGCTCCATCCAGCCATTTCCTTTTCCACCTAATAGACCATCCATCGAATCTGTATCTCTCCAACTGAGCAGCAAGAATGTTAAGAAGGACCGTATCAAAGGCGTTACAGAAACCTAGTTATATTACATCCATATATTGTCCACTGACAATCACTCCATAGTAGAAGGACACTAGATTAGTCAGACACAATTTACCCTCAGTGAAATCATACTGGCTGTCTTTTAGCACCTCCCTGCCTTCCACATGTTTTGACATGTCTTTCAGGAGGATCTGCTCCATGACCTTACCAGCACAGAGGTGAGGCTGATTTGCTTTGCCATCTTAAATGCATAAGTTAACTACTGCTTTCCATCATATCACTTCTATATACTTCCAATCTGCTGGCATTGGAAGTACACTGATTTGCTTGATTATGCTTTCCAAATTGTTTCCTCACTCTTAGCTCTTTTGACTATACACCTGGGTATAATAAATTTTTTGAGTATAACAGGTTTTTCTAACATTAAGCTGACCTCTTTTAATATTTATTATCTTTAAATTTGTTTTTGTGCTGAAGTCTTTTTGTTCTTACTAGACCAACGAGCTTTTCAAGCAGACTCCCTACTTAACCTTAATTTTAAAAACACATCAATTGACAAAAGAGTATATTTTAAACTAATTTCTACCTTGCAAAAAATTACATACTAATTTTTGATTATGCATCAGTAAAATGCACAAAAATTCTGGCGTGTATTTGCCTGAAAGAGCAATAGAATTTGACATCCTTGCTGACTATCCGTGAAACATCTAATCCACTCTTATATTTTTTTGTTCCTAAAGTACCTGTCACTGTTTGTGCAAAGATAGCAAAGCAAAAGTTACTTCCGTATGCAGCAAGCAACTGTATAAAGGACACAGCAGAATTCTGCCGTACTCTGAAGCGATGCATTTTACTTAAAACATCATATTGGCAATTTTTATAAATGATCATTGACTATCATAGAATATTCTATCATATTTTACTTATGTCCCAAAATTAAAAGAGGAAATCTGACAGCCTAAGTATTGTAGGAAAATTAATATAATTTGAGTAACATTTAAATATTACTGAAACCTAGCAAACAGTTCCTGACATTATTGTCCAGAAACCTCAGAAAGTAAAACATGTAAATGTGGCATTATATAGCATTATGTATACAACCCATGTGAGATCTATTCAGTTTAAATCTCATCTGAGAACATCTTTTTTACTCTTTCTCTGCCATGAACATTTCAGTATCACATTTATTTCTGTTTTTCAAAATATAAGTGACATGTTCTTTCATTCATTACCTCTCCCTGACAACCATTTCTCCTTTCTGCAGATTGGCTATTTTCCAGCTCTCTTTCACGTCTTGGGAGAAACGTGAATTTTATGAAAATTCATTCTTATCTCCCTAGATTAATCTATCTTATATAAAAATTACCCTCCATCCCAGCTTCCCATATAATTTCTGTCAGCAGGTCGTTGGAGTGTAGTGTCTATAGTTCCAGACACCGCACTATTTATAGAAGCACATTATGGCACCTTTTTCCCCTCCTTCAGTATCTGACATGCATAGTGATATAAATGTCTTGGTTTCATGACCATATTTAAGCTTCTCCTTCTGATACCAGAGGCTGCTTCTATCAGCACTTCCTCTTGCAGACTCAGTGATCAACCAGCTGACTAAAGACTTTTGTATTAAATCAGTGATGTGACAAATGGGTTTGGCCTCAAAAAGACCTATTAATCTCATACACCTACCGGAATTTGAAGAATGGTTCATAAGCTGCAATTCCAATGCACATATTTTTAAAGAACATCAGACTAAATATAAATTCTCTTCATGAAAACTGATATGAAAGTGGCCATGGGGAAAAGGTTCTCATTTTGACATGAAAGAATAAAGAATACATAGCAAGTATAACTGTGATCTCAGCTGGCAGTAATGTCCATTGCAGAGAAACATGGCAGCCCCAGGCAATTTATAACTTAAGACATCGATACAGAAGAAGTGAGATCTGAACCAGACAGAAAACATCTGAGACTCATGACACTGGAAAACTTATGAAAAAGTAAATAGTTAAACAGTATAATATCTAAATAAATATCAAATTTAAATCTCTGTCATAATTAACTCTCAGTTTTACTAACCAGTTTTTAAAGTAGCTATGTGATGCAGAGAAACTTGCATCTCCAGCAGAAGGGCAGACCATCTGTAATACACAGCACTTTAACCTTGGTCTTATCTGAAGCAGTCACTGTTCCCTTGTGGCCTGAAAACAGAATTTTTGTGTTTGGGGGTGGTCATATTTCACAAAAAGACAGTTTTCATTACATCAGTAGCTATCACTGATGAGAACTGAGTATAAAGAAGATAGCGAAGGTTCTCTTTTTCTCTTTATCCCATTCAGTATTTTGTTGTAGTGTTAACTCCTGCAGCACATTTTCTAATTGAAAAAAAAAAGGTTGTTGCATCAGACTTTACAACAAAATAATCCTGTTTTGGAAAATCAGGAAGTCAAAGAGAGGCAATAAGAAGTCGTAACATTATTTTGGGGCAGCATAATCTAATTTTTTAAAAAATCGCTTTGCAGAGCTGAATAAAACAGGCATAGTGTGCTGACAAATGAGAGCTGGCAGGACATATGCTATTAAACCTGCCAGCTAGAGGAAACCTTTGCCTAGCAATTAAGTTGTGGTATGACAAAAGCATAGATCAGATTGTTTGCACTTAACTGATAGAGGGGACATTCTTATCTACCATTTCAATTTTAATATAATAAAAATTCTTCATATAATAAGGACTGATCAATGAAATGTAAATTTAAAAGCTAATTAAACAAATGTTAAGACAAAAATCAGTGGCTTTAGCTGATTGGAAGAAGAGTCCTGTACTTCTCTTACAGCTTAACTACAACTAGCTGCATTTGACTCAACACTATTAATTTAATAGTTGTTGATCTTGCAAAGTAGTGTAATTAAAGTATTTTTGTCAACTCTTCATTAAGTACATTTATGTAACACACAGTGAATGTATTTATTTAGCTGTAGCTACCAAATACATGTAAAATATTAAAAAAATAAAAATACTCTTACAGTAATGGGTTTTTTTGTTGTTGGTGGTAGGTTTCTTCCTCCAGGATAATAGATTAATTTGCATCCATCTGCCTTGAAGGCAATGATACATTCTTAAACTGTATTATTTCATCCTTCCCACTGCATTGTTAATTTAACATGAGAATAATTCCTAACCAAGTAAAAGCAAACTAAATAGTCTGGGAGCAGCAAGATTGGGCTGTCCTACAAGGAAAGGGGCACTAGGAGCAGGGGATGCTAATGAGGCAGGGCAGTGGCATGCCCGACAAGGGTCCACCACCCCAAGCTGCAGTCTGACAGCATTTTTCAGCAGTATTTTTCTTCTGCTCAGTAATTTTCCTCTTCCAGTCGGACCACCCTTATGGCTTCTGACATCAAAAAAGTCACTAAGAAGGGATCAGGGCTGGGATCAGCAGGGTCATGGCATGGCGGTGGCATGCCTGTGACATAGCTCCGGCATAAGGGAGAGAGAACAGACGAAATGGAGCGAAGCAGGACCAACCCAATGAGCCTTTCTCCATCTCTCTCACAGCAGTCTGAGCCAAGATTGCACCACTGTGCTGTATCCCGCCACTGGCCCAGGTGCAGGTAGGTCATCTTTAAGGTGTTGGGGACTTGACAATTAACCACCATTTGCTTTTCAGCTTAGAACAACCAAGGTTTATATTTTTTATTCAAACATTAATTAAAAATATAAGAAATAATTAAAAATCAAAGAATACAGCCAAACTGGGATAACAGGAAGTTTCAGCTCAGAAAAATTACTAGCAACTCAAGGAATTCAAGCGCAAATAGGCTTCTGGCTCCACATTAAGCTACCTTTCAGTTCCAAATTGTGACAAAATGAACAAGTAAGCAGCCTGAAATTAAACCTCATATAATTTTATACACAAACAACACAGGACAGACTGTCTGTCATAAAATTACCTACAATCAATTCTCATTTATTCATAAGGAATAGTAAAATTGTAAAGAAAACTAAATTATATAATACCAGAAGTTCACATTTCAGCATGGATTGAGAACCTCTTATTTTCTAGCTCCAGGTAATGCTAGTAGCATTACAAGTCAAAATAATTGGGAAAGATGCAGGCTAAAGAGAAAATTGAAAGGGATGCCTGAGGAAAGGAACTTGGAATTTAGCTACAGAAGCAGTTACTCCACATGATGAATTTTAATAGGTCAAAACATACACAGCAACTGACTTCTGAAGATTTTCACACAATAAAGAGGGCAAAAGAAGTCACAAACAGTAATGCCTTGGGAAAGGAAGAACTTTCCTGTGTCACAGAGGAAGAAGATATTTAGAAGTATAAAAATATATTTAGATATGTAAATATATTTCAATGTGCAACATGCATTTATATTTTGTATATAAAATATATTCTATAACAAATAATATTATATAAAATAAGAATATATTTTAATATGATCCATAATGGAAGAAATAAAAGTGCTTAATATAATGAGTTATCAAGAATAGGAAAAGCTATAGAGAAAAAGAAATCAGAGTTGAAAGACTGAAGAACAGAAGTAGATGCTGATTCTGAACAGTTCACTTTCCATTATATTCCAACTAATAATAATAATAATAATGAAGTATTTTGTGTCTTACTATATAATTATTATTAATTTAATCAAAGGAGAAATTTTATTTCTATGGGAACTGTAGTTATGCTAATTGGGGTACTTTTCAACCAGAGGTGATAAAGTAAGTCTCTAAAAGGAAACAGGGATTCCTTAAACTTTCTCTGAAAAAATATTGTGGTTATTGTAACAAAAAATTATGAAAAACGTAACAATCCACTGAAAAACAATTGTGTTAAATTCAATCATTACATTAAAAAAAAAAAGAATCAAGTCCTGTTAATGTTACTTGAAAATCTCAGTAAGGCTTCAGGTATGGTATAGGTACTGTCACTTTCATAAAGCCTTGGAACATAGTAATTTTTCATAAATGTTTTTTAATCAAAAATATTCAGTGATGGACATTTTATGTTAGGTGATGCAAACGACAAAAGTTATTGCACATTATGCACATACATGTATCTTGGTAAGATCAGTGCTTCTTGGAGAGAACTTAATTTTCACAGATTTTCTTGGAATGAGTGTTCAATTATTTCAAAGAATGTAGTAATTTTCTACTCATTTGTGAATGGACCAATGGGGTTTACTTGACAGATGGCCAAACCTACAATCTGTAGGTTTCCTACCTAATACATTTTAATGATATCTTTTCTCTTTTGCCAACCTTGTCATTCTGTTAACCATAGGCATCCTCTGAAAGATTTACACACATAGCTTTTTTTTTAAGTACCTTTCATAATTTCATAACGGTACAACATTCAATTCATGTTGTACCAGAAGGGCTTCTTATGATGCCAAAATATATGATCTACATTTTTGGATAAGAAATGAAATTCCACTTCATAAATTAGGCTTTCAACATCATCTACATAGTATACCACTCATCCAAAGTATTACTGCTTTCTTATTTTCTGTCAGCAAATGTTAGTAACTTACCCTTCTTATTTTAGTAGAAATCATTGGTGAAAAGTATTAAATATTAAATAAGACTGCTTATGAGCTTTTTCCTGCACAAATAAACTGGTGGCCCCTTTCAACAATATCAACTTTCCTTTTGAACAATTCCTTTTTGGCTTGACAAATCTCTGCCTTTTTCTAGCTTTCCTAGTAATGGGGCACTTTATCAAGGCCTTTACTTATGTCTAGGAAGATTAGATCAATTGTATTTTCCTACCGTAAAAAAAAATCAATTATCCTGTCCAAGAATTTATCAGGTAAATTGGACATGACTTATCTTTGTTAAATGCATGTTGAATTTCACTCAGTTTCATCTAATTGATTGCTTTTCTATCAAGTATATAATTCTGCTTTAAATTGGTTGAAACTAATCTTTGTTTGATGTTTTCATGTTTTTTATTCATTAGAGTAAAACCGTATCTTAAGCGAAGTCATACAAAATTAAAATAATTAAAAAAAATAAACCTGTATTAATAATTAGATGGCAAATATTTCATTACAAAGTGTTTTGTTTTTTTTTTATTTGAAGGAAAAGAAACAAAGAAAGTCAGCATCTATGGGGAAAAAGGTGACAATACATCATGAAACTTGTCTACTATTTCATTTTATTAGCAGTCTTTTCATTCTTGTAGGACAAGGATTTGACATAAATCATTAGATTTGCATGTTTTCCAGACACCAAAGTTATGGTTTGAGCTGAAGTAAAGAGGAAGATAAGGTATTAAGGAGGCAGACACTAAAGTCAAATGTTCAATTCATCACTGACTACTTTCCTTTTATCTGTGTGTATAAAGGGCAGACAATAGTCTGAATTTAAGAGGAATAATCTGCTTTGTCAATCATAGTATTCACTGCAAATAGTTCAAAAAAAATCATCTAGATGAGAGCAGAAGATGCTGTTGCTTAGGATGTAGGGAGCTCTGAAGCTTGTGAAACTTTTCTCTAGAGGGAAACTTTTGGATGTTTAATTAGAAAACTTACTTTAAAATCAACATATTTTACATATTGCACTATATGTAAACTTTGTTTTGCTTGGTTGTTTTATAAAAATCTTTAACATTGTAGTAGAATGGATGAGCCCAACAGTGTATAGTATTTATCAGAGCTTCGTATCTGGAAACTGAATATCACGTGAAATTATTGATAATTTGTGTGTGTATGTGTGTGCATATATATATATATGCATATCACCTGTGAATTCATTATTTTCAGGATCACAGAAAATTCAGCTTAAATAAGTTCTTTCTTTCTTTAAAACTCTATTATGTATAGATACAAAAAACCCAAACAAACAAAAGAAAAAAAAACAGAGCTCCAATGCCATTCATTTTTAGTGTAATAGGATGTTCATTTTGCTTTTTCATATATTTCCTGATTTGCAATGTATTATTCTCCTGAATGCATTGTAAGAATAGAGTAACTTGAATTATGTCATATATACCTAGACAAAAAGCAAAGATTGCCATTCTACCAGTCCTTTGTAAGCTTCAAGTCACATCCTTCACTTACTTTAAACTCACATTTGAGAATCAAAAAAATACATTCTGAGTATTGTATTTTTATACAATTATTATTTTCTGTATTTTGTACATGACTTATGTAAGTTAGAATGGGAATAATTTGCACTTGTATTGCTCTTAATTAAACACTACAAAGGGAGATTTATTTGGGGATTATAAATCAAGTTTGTTTCTCCATAACCATTAGCTTCCTAAATTAAACCTCAGCTGTGAAACAGAATGAAATTCTTCTAACCAGATGGGGCAGTTCTCTAATTGGTTCAGTGAGCTGTGGGCACTTTTTACAAGTTTCAAAACAGCAACAAGACTAAAACAATATCCAGGGTAAAATATTAGTCTTATATAAAAAAATATAAAATATTAATCTTACACAACAAAATTAAAACACATTGGCTAAGACAAAGTATTATATCTGCAAAAATAAGGAAGTAAATATATTTTCTTAATATTCCATTTGCTTAGTTCAGAGGTCCTTCTTTGTTTCTCTTTTAATCTTGATTTAACCATGCAACTGCTGTATTGGAAATTTCCAATTCCTTCTAGGTGACCTGTTGTTTATCACCAGTGTGAATTATTACCATGACTAAATTTCAGAAGAGTTGCACAAGTGGAACACAATCAAAAAATAAGGAATACCAGAGGGCACATTTAATTTGCTAATACATGCAACATCATTTTTCACCAACAAAGCAATTAGCCTAGTTTCTGAACTAAGGAAGGGAATTGTCTGAGTTGTAACTCTTATTCTGGATGATAATATTACTATCTCAGTCCTATATATGCTAAATTATGCATATTTTTATTTATTGAAAGCATTTAGCTTGGTTTTCAAATATGACTAAAATCATTAGTAACATCTCTGAAATGAGGAAATAGAGTTTTAGAAAAATAAAATTATTTCTTTAGGGTCTTCAGCAGTCAGACATCTAATCCGAATTTACTACACTTCATTACTAATCTAATCAACTTGAAGTGGATATGATTCTATGATTAGTTTGGAGAAATGTGTTAACCATGTCATTATATGGCTTTTATTAAGTAGGTTAAGCATTATTCCAAAAATAATGTACTCAAAAGTAAATAAAGGATATGGTTCCAGAATCAAAACAACAAATTGAGACTAATAGGTGTAAATGATTTTTAAGCTTTTTTGTTGCTAGGGTATGCTTGATTAATAACATTTTTAATATATTTATTAAATTAAGTGAATTTTAAAGGACCTCATTACTTGATCAGGATAGATATCTTTTTATATGATCTTTTCAAGAGAATTGGTTAGTACTTTTGGAAATAAGTTACAGCCATACTTAGTTGATGATTAAGGTTAATGGTGACATAACTATAATAGACATTCTTAATTGATTTCTCCTTTCAGATGATTGAAGCTGAATAACTGAGGAAACAGTCCTTTCTCTTTTTCAAGGATTGAAAATAATAGATTGCCTAGTTTAAAGGAAACTCCTGAATATTTCTGTAAGTACAGAATATACATATATTTATATCACCCAACATAATATAAGCAATATTAAATATTTATTACTGAAATACATTTACAGTAATAATCTGAGGGTTCATAAAATCTCATCATAATCATACGAAGTTTTTTATTATATATTATCATTTTGTTTTCCTTTTGTTTCTACCTTGCTTCTGTTTTTCTAATTCTGGCATTGATTTTCTTGGTTTATTTCCTATTTCTGGTTCTACCTTTGTATATATTAACTTTTATATGCTTACACTTTATGTTAACTGATAAATACTGTAAGACCTGGAATCTAAAAAATTCAGCTTTCAAGCTTGAAGAATGCAGTTTTCACCATGATTTTTAGAAGTGTAGTTCAGTTAATATCACTAAGCAAACAGTAAGTCTCACGGATGTACTGAAAGATGAGCATAACAAGGATTTTTTTCTCTTTATTTTCCCCACAGTTTGTCTCAAAAGCTGCAGTCAGCCAGAGGTTATAGGAGAAGGGTTCAAACTAAAACAGGGGAAGTTCAGGTTAGATATAAGTTCTTTACTGTGAGGGTGGTGAAGCACTGGAGCAGGTTTCCCAAAGAGGTGGTAAATGGTAAATCCCTGGCAGTGTTCAAGGCCAGGTTGTTCAGTCTTGGGCGACATGGTCTAGGATGAGGCACCCCTGCCCATGGCAGGGGGATTGGAACTAGATGATCTTGTGGTCCTTTGCAACCCTAACCATTCTATGATTCCATGATTATATGACTTTTCAAATTCAACAACAGAGAATCCAAAGTGTGCTCAGGGGAAAAAGGTGTGCTCATTTTAGTTACAGATGGTTCATTTTGTTAAGCAAGCTCAGATCTTTTTAACTGAAGACTGTTTAAGACTTACATCCCAGGTGAATGTGTTACTCACTAGGCTACAACAATAAAGTGTATGAAACCATTGCCACTTTTATCTAATAATAATAATAATAATGTGGACGCAGAGGGTGATCAACAGCTATGCAGAGTAGGCAATCCTAGAACCTGACAGAAATGTGCAGAAGAACCCACAGCCCAGCAACCAGAACCGTACAGCTGGGACTGCCATGCTAACTCACTGACCCTTACTCCCAGTCTGTGTCATCTCTCCTGTATTGAAAAAGTTAATTTAGTTCATAGGTAATTTGCTATCAGCAGTGGGATGTCAATTACTCAGACCACAGATACCTGTAATATGAGTTCTGATGGGTATTAGGGACTGGGACTTGAGGTTGAAGCAAGACCTTGCTCTCAGGAAGGGAACGATGCAACAACAGATGCTCTTGTGGCATGCAGTGTTCAAGTTCATTGGTAAACCCCAAATCCCAAAAACTGCGTAGGGATAAGACCTGGTAAAATGTTTAGGCAATAATGTAAGAACAGTATAAGAAATAAGAACCTCCTGGTTCCCCAATGGGAGGCTTTGTTGTGGGCTTTTTCCTTTGTACACAGTTCTTTCATAGAAAAAAGTACAGAAACTGGAGGTAAGAGACGGGTGTTCTGGTAAACAAAGTTAAGTGCTCCCAGCTGGGAACAAAAGGTCGAAGTTGGGGATGTATGGTCCTCCTTCACATCCAACAGTGATGAGGGGTGCTTGTTCCCTCCCCAGGGGTAAGTAGCCTCATCACAGTTATTAAAGAAGAACAAGGGGAGGAGAAGCCAGATGCATCCATGTCAGGGGCTGACCAAGCAGTATGGCTGGGAGAGTGGGGTGTGGAAGTCTAGCTGCTGCTGTGGAGCCTGACTGTCTGCAATGATTCCTCAACATCTGCTCCCGCACTCTGCTGATGGCATTGCACAACCTGGGAGGGAGCACAAACTGCAAAGAAGGGAAGAAGTGTTCACATAGTTCCTGAAATGCTGAGATGGGAGAGCTGCAAGGGCAGAACACTAACCAGTTCCCACTACAGTACTGTGGTATGGCTTGTGAGAAAGCCAAATGGAGAACGGTGGCTGATGACGTACTAGCAAGCCCTGAATGAAGTGAACCTAGCTTTGCCAGCTGCTGTCCTGAATGCTTCATATGCAGTATAAACTGGAAGCAAAGCAAGCTAGACAGCATTCCACTATACACAAAGAACTCTCTCCGTTCCCACAATGGAGGAATGTAAACACAGCTTGCTTTCAGCTGTAAGGAATTCAGTACACTGGAAGCAATTACGCCACAGGTAGAAACATCATCCTACCATTTATTTTGGGCTAAGAGTCCCTAGAGCTGGGTGACATCCCAGAACACGTGCGAAACATTGAGGACATTGTCCTCTAGGGACAAACACCATAGCTATACAATTATCCTTATAAGTGGCTGAACAGGAAAAGTAGCCCATAGTGACTTCTATACTGATGGTGGCCGATGCTGTGTGGGGATAGTTAGACCAATGGAAAAAACCCACAGATGTCAGTGTAATCCTGTCAAGTGAGCAGCTTGATTATAAAGCTAGAGGAGTAAGTTAGCATAAATAATCTGCCAATCATTCTGATACCTGCAAATGTGTTGGTCACTGGAAAAAGAAGGAATTCCCTATCAGGCAGACTGCAAGCACCAGTGATGGTGATGGCCAGTTGTTAGGTCCCAACTGACACTCAAGAGGCTAATCAAGAATCAAGTATTCTCTGCCTCATTCTAGCACTCATGGTATCTGTGATCACACGGGAGGAACTTTGGTGATAGCAGAGGTGTCTGCAAGAACCCTTGCCTAGACCCAGGGCCACACCCCCCACAGCTAGGATGGCTACACTTGACACTGTTCCATATCTCCTACAGAAAAGGAAGGTTGTATAAGAAAACACTAGCATGAGTTGCTGAGCTTCTCTACTGGACTGCACTGTCTCTCCCATGGCACAAAGAAGTTGTATAATCCACAAAATTCTGTATAGAGCTGTGATTGAAATATTTTGGTATCCAAATTCCTATTGTCTCCCCAGCGTCAAACTGATCTTAAACCATAACAGTCCTAGGAAGCAGAAACCCCTCATCATGAATGGAATTTCAGCCACACCTCCAATAATCCATGTAGCACTTCATTACTAGGACATAAAAAGACAAAGAAGACAGTTAGCAGGGTATCTGACTGCAGCCTGATGAAAGGAATTACTGTAAAAGGAATCATGAACCTTAGTTTCTCACTTCAGTATTTTTCATTCATTTATAGATGTCAGTGACTCCTACAGAGAAAATGCATGCCTTTCCCAGAAGCTAGGAAATGGAAGGAATGGAAAATAACAGAATCATCATTTTGTCTCTACTTTTTCAGTTAAAGCATTCCTCTAGGATGTGAGAAATCAATAATCAAATTTGCAAGACAAGCTTCAGGTCTTGTCTTGAAGTTCTGAGTTAAATGATTCAGAGATGCAATTTGTTTATGCAAAGGAAACTACCTCCTCTTTTTTCCATCATGAAACATGAAAGCTGAAATGAACATAGAAGGCAAACCCACCATATGTCATAATTTAAAAACACATACCAGAGCCTTTGGTTTTTCTTCTATACTACCTGAATGAAAAGAGCTATGACATGCTACAGTCTCAATTCCTGACACAGAAAATCTGAATCAAAATCTAAGATCCTAAGTATTCCTGAAGAAAATTGCCCCTGTGTAATTTCAGAAAGTTCACCTTGTCAAAAACAAAATTTGATCATGATAACTTAGAAGAGCAAGGAAATAATCAGGGTCTTGTCTCATTTTGCACACTGTCTCTCCCTCTCTATCATAAAATGCAAACATTGTAAAGAATAATCACAAAACAACTTGAAACACGATAACAGGTTGGATGGGGCTTTGAGCAACGTGGTCTAGTGGAACGTGTCCTTACCTATGGCATGGCGGTTGGAGCTAGGTGATTTTTAAGGCCACTTCCAACCCAAATCATTCTATGATTCTATGAATCACTTTAAGAACCCCCAAGTATTTTACTCCCAAAGCTTCTCGTATCCTGTGGTACCCAAATTCTAAGTAAGCATTGTCTGTGAACTTTGCTGAAGCCTGGAGATTTCTCAGCCTTCATATTACATTAAGTTTGAATTCAGAAACAGTCCCAGAACATAGAAATTCTTTTGATACATATATATATTCAAGTTATCATTATTATTTAATGCCACCCTGAGCAGGGCAGGGTGGGGGAGTGTCTTACAATGTCTGTGCAGGAAACCAGGAAGAGGAGCCAATAAGCAAGAAAACAGCTTCAAGCAGGGCAGCCGTGGGAGTGAAGAGCAGGAACAGCGGAGGTACAAGAAGACGACAATGATAACTCTGGTGATGCATGTGATCTGGGCCAGTTCTGGGCTGATGGCATCCAGTGGCCTGTGCCATACAGGGCTGAGATGTTCAAGCTACTGGAGGAGCTGGTAGACGAGCTTCTTTGCTCTGTGCCTGCCAAAGATTTTGCAAGCGTATCTTCAAGCCACAGCTGCAGACAGCCATTGGGATAGGCTGTGTCTATGAAGGCTGGAGTGCCCGGGAGGACAATGTCATCTACTGCCTGGTCTTGCCTATGCAATCTCCCCCTGGGTGTAACATTCACGTGGAACTGGACAACGTGGAGGAAATGCTGACCAATGCCTCTTGCCTCCGTGTGCAGTTAAAGTGCATGTGCACAAGGGAGCAGACAGTGGGAGACATGCTGTGCTCCCTCCAACACTACGAAGATGGTGTGCAAGTCAGCACCCCAGCCTCCTCAACACCCTTTACAACAACCAACAGCTGCCTTTCATTTTAGGAAAAGACTGTAAGAGAATAATAGACAACATTTCTGGAAACTCCTCTCATAATCATTTACTGACACCAGATGTCTTAAAGCAGGGTAAATGTTGGCTCTAAGTTGCTGAAGGCAACTCTGGTAGGAAAAGAAGGCAATTAAGTTTAACATTAGTATGTGCTTAAATTGTGGCAGTTAGTTAGCAAGTGAAATGTCTTAATGCATCTAAAAGCTTGTCCCTAGTTTTAATTATACCCTCATTGAAGTGAATTATAAACCTCACAGGGTTTCCTACTGTGTTCAAACAAACTTATGAATGCTTTATTCTGTGTGTTTCTGTTTTTCATTCTTCCACATAGGTTTTGATTTGTTTCAAAGAGAGTTGCCTTGCTTTGTGATGGCTGATTGCTGGAGCAAGGTTGTTTCATCTTGCCTGTCTTTTATTTCTTTAATTTTGCCTTTTTGTCACTACTGTTAAACAACTCAGCAGAACTACAGATTGTAGTTACTACCTTCCAAACAATGATTCATAACTCCCTTGTGATCTCATCGGTGGCTTTCCTAACTGGTCAATAAACCATTCTTTCTGGACAGCACGCAGCAAAGCCTAACATACATTGAGATGTCATGGGAGGACTATATCTAATGTGTCAATTATCAAAGACATTTGAGCCATAGCTGACTTGTACAGTTTAAACTTTTGACAACTACTAATTTATCTTTCATGTTGCATCAAAATTTCCCATGCAATAACGCAGAAAAGGTGAAAGAATTATCACACAGAAAAGAAAAAAGAAACCAAAAAAACCCCAAATGTCAACAGCTTAAGCTTGGTATTTTCCTGCATGTAATGATAAACAGCGTCAAAAGGT
Organism: Coracopsis vasa; assembly: GCA_026283785.1. Lineage (NCBI taxonomy): Eukaryota > Metazoa > Chordata > Aves > Psittaciformes > Psittacidae > Coracopsis > Coracopsis vasa. The sequence goes on along the minus strand of JANHGB010045441.1, from coordinate 14,946 downwards.
AGAAAACATGGAATTCCTATGATGCATCTTAATGCTACTTTATGCACTGAAGTTTAGTCAGGATGAGAAAATATTCATTTTTCCTACATTTTCAAGATACAACCCCAGATTGTCTGGTTGGTTTGTTTTGGTTTGTTTGGTTTCCAAACACTAATAAGATTTTGTTCCACTATGAAGATTTCCTTGATCATAATGTAATACTTATTTCAATATATAGTATTTATTTCCTAACTATCTGTAAATGTATTAAGGAGACAACATGCAACCAAATTAAATGTTTGGAAAGATCACTACTTACTTCAGTGTGGCTTGATTAGAAGATTGTCATTTGACCAAGAGGGAAGTACCGCCCCTGACCAAAGACCAATTTTTTAATGAGCTAAATGTCTTTTGAAAGCAGGAGCTATATGATTACTTCTTTTCACCAAAGTTTTAAAATAACTCATGTATTTTGAAACAATACTGCATGTGTTACAGGCTATTCTCAAATGAGTTTTCTTTATGAAATTATTCACATGACTAAAACTTCATGCAGACATTTTTTGGGCCCTGATAAAAAGAGAAGGCATATTAACAGCACAAAATAAACAAAGCATAGTCCACCTACCAACCAGTGAGGGAAGCCTGGTAATTAGAACAGAGGTCTGCAAAAAACTGGGTTTCCTATTCTTTTATCAATGGATTTATTAACAGCTCCATGTTTTAAACATAACAATATGAATTCTTAGTGAGATTTCCAGTGTGTGGAATAGATACATTCAAGAAGATTAAGATCATTGTGTTTATAGTCATAATAGTTTAACAATAACATAAGGAAAAATATGCCATGCTAGTAAGTTAATCAAAGGAGAAAAGAAGTCACCTGAAATCTTGTTCTACTGAAGAAAACTAATGCATAACAAATATAGAAGCTGTCCATCCCGTCCTTCGTATGAGCTGGAGGTGAAAGGAGACAGATGCACACACCTTCTGCTCAAAGCAGAAATGAAATATTATGTAATATTGACCTTTTTACTGAGAAGCTGGGGGGGGGGGAGGCGGCAGATGCAGTTTCCTGCCCTACATCTTTATGAACAGCTCAGATTACATCCTGTGGTCACTCAGTTTGAGGATGTTTTCAGATGGAAGCATTCTCTCCCCATTCCACTTGTCTGCCTTTCTTTCTTGCTGGAGCTTGTTTATAGTTGCTTTGTCTTTAATTTGTCAGCACAGCACCAAATCTTCTTGATATCAAAGTTAGTTCTTGGAGGTTTATACCAATGTTAGACAAGGTCAGTCAAGGGATAAAGGAATATGGTACTTTGGAAGTGGAACCTGAATGTTTAAATATCATGTCACCTGCGCTACTGTCCCCTTGGTGAATTCCTTCCTTTACCACTACCTTTGAAAAGAACTGTAGTACTCACTAGTACACTAAATGCATAAATCCACCACAAAACATCATGAAAAGCTGATAACAGCGTCTTGCCTTTAATGGCTTGTGGTGGCTTAGCCTTGATAAAAAGCTGAGCTCCCACACAGCCACCTGCTCACTCCCAAAACTCAGCAGGGCAGGGGTGGAAATAGGAACTGCAAAGCACATGGTTGGAACCAGCTACATCTGGCATGGGCAAGGCTCAGCCTCTCACAGAAGCCACCCCACAGGCCCCACTGCCAGCATCTGAGTGCAGGCACCCTGTTACAAGTAACTCCACTGTGGGAGCTGCACGAGAGGAACATGCTTAATATAAATCCAAATCACTAAGCTATAGAGTAGTGTGCATGCTTTTTATATGTCATCTGGGCCTATTCTCTCCTATTTGCTACCAGTGGTGTGGCAGAATGGCACCACAGCTAAGAGCAGGCTGTTCATATATATATATATATATATATATATGCATGTCTCTGTGTGTATATATGAATGTACAAATGTCTAGTTTTTTGAGGGTACCTGTCACAATAAGGAAGAGGTACCTGCTGTCAAATTGCTCTAAAAATAATGACTGCCTGATTACACTTAGAAAAATGTACAGTAGAAAGGCATTGTTTCTTTAGGAGTCTGCATTTGCAATAAAAGGTATACAATGTTAAATTACAAGGTCAGCTGAAATCTCCAAAATGGGTTTATCTTCACCATTTTGATCACTGTAAGTTTAGAATTCAGCATTAAGCTCGTGTGGTTTGTACAGGTTTAATTAATTACAAGGCAGGGTTACTGGAAAGATTAATTAAGATCTACCTCCTATGACTGTGAAGAAACACTTTAAGTACTTCAAGAGTTATTGCTTCCTATAAGAACAATGCAGCATTTTAGATTTAGTGTTTTGACATAAAAGCAAAAAACCAAACAAGCAAAACTAAAAACCACACCAAACCAGGAAAAAAATCCAACCAAACAAACGAAAAACAGCAACAAAAAAAAAACAAACCCAAACAAACCCAAAAAACAAAGCCCAGCTTTTTCTGGTTTACTTGAAAGCCTAATTATCATAAATATTACTCTGTCCAGCAACACAAGAAAGGTAAAGCCACGTAATTTTTAGTGGTTTAGACGGAATTTTCTGTATCTGTTTGAAGGTACTTGCCCTGTGTCAGCTAGGCATTGGCTGATCCTTTGAGGGGTTAAAGTGAGTTGGTGAGACAAGACCAAGAATAGATTCCTTTGCACTCCACCAACAGGCAACAAAATCTTACGTCAAATATACAGCTTTTCGTCTTTGAATAAGTTCATACTCAAAAGGTGACTTCTTAGAAAAAAAAACCCCAATAATTATTCAGATAATTATGTTTCTGGCCAACCTCCTGAATTGGCAGGAAAATTGCTTTTTATCTAAAAATTATTACCCTAGAACTTATCAAAATGGTAGAAGGGAATTAATCTGAAAAATATTGTTTGCATCACATGCTATAAACTACATACAACATCTAAAGTCTGAGTAAGTTGCAAGTATTCATTTCAAGTAATCAACAAAATTAACTTCTATGTTTTGTGGCTTGTTTAATAATATCCATTCTCTGGAAAGCTGATGTTGTAATATAAGGTGCTGATGATATATTACTTCAATCTTTGATTTTTTGTTTTTAAACCCCTTTGAAATACTGCATCAGAGCATGCATCCATATCATATAACACTTGTACAGTATATAGGCTTATGGCAAAGCTGTCTAGCTTTTCTTTAAAACCAATATTGCAAAGTTAGCACTTAGTAGGATGAATTTGCTTTGAGAAATCTAGCTGATGATGAGACGATGTCATAGTACTGCCTAATTGTTGGGAGTGAAAAATGAAGATCTCTGCATTTGATAAGTCCTACCTGAATGTTTCAGTTTGTCTTGTGCTCCAGTTCTTTGCGAGTTTTGATGTATGAGTCAAGTTGAAAAGCTAGTATTTTTCTAAGAGCCAGTCTGATAACATCTAGGGTCTCTACTTCCACATTTCTACAAAAGGAAACTATCATACAGGAAAGTGGGAGTTCCTTCTGGTTCACCTTATAAAGTCCCTTCAGAAGTACACTTTGTCAGGGGTGTAAAAGAAAAGGTGAGTACAGCAATGCAGAAATAAAGCATGTTTGCAGATAATTCAGCCCTTTGTTACCCTATCACTTCCAATTTACCTTAATTCCTTAGACAATGTGTCACTTGTCATTATGTCAAACTGTTGCCATCCTATGATTCTTCCTTCCTTTTGTGTTTTTGCTATGTTTGTTCAGAAACCCTTTCACACTGTAAGAGTGATGAGATTGGGTATGGTCTTTCTTGTTTCAGGACAAAAATGTAAGAAATCAATGTGAAAGACTTCTCAGGACTGAGGTAGAAAGGTAGCTGCCTCTTCTTTTCCTTATTCATGCAACCTGGATTTTCTTTCCTTCTGCTGTAAAAACAAATGCAGAGGTTCTTCGGTCTAATACATACTTTTTCTTTCAAACAGAAGTTAAATCTGTAATTGAGAGTCTCAAAAATATTTCTGGTCTGACTATTCATGAAGTTACACTGGCTGAATCTAGCCTTATAATTGGAGCCAAACCAATGCGATTCATTAGATTTTAAATCCAGGTTTTTCTTATTCCAATATTTTAATTGATTTTCCCTGCCCACGAGAAGTAAAAGTATATATAAAAGTATTATATATATATATTGCTGAAAGTTATCACATATCTCTAGAGCACAAGCGTTATGTTTCAAAATACACACAAAAGTGAAAGCTTACTATTTTTCTGTGAGATATAAAGCAACATTACAAGCAGTAACAGTATTTTAAGGCAAGGTGAAAACTTAATGTTAGAAATTCATAGTTCTGTCTCAAGACTGCACTGAATTGAGTTCTGAGAGAAAAAAAGTTAAGATTCAGTACTTAAGAAAAAAGAAAGCAAGCACACATAAAAAGATAATCAGGTAAAGGAGCGACCCCTAGTCATCAGAGAATTTGAAGTATAAAGCAGAAATAGCATAAAGGCCAGTGAACATGGAGAGCTGTAAAATTTTTGAGTAAGTGAGCAGAAAATTATTTTTCTAGTCCTGAGGGAATACTGGCCTTACTTTACTCCCACAGTCTACTTAAGTGGAAAACGAGAAGCAGAAAGACACAGGTAGCTGTGATGACAAGCACTGCATGCCCTGTTCTTGCATATATTGTGGAAATAATGGCTTTTGCCTTCTATCTAAACATGTGTTCTGCTGTCCCAGCTTTTGCAAGGTGTACTTGTATTTAAATGCTGTCTCTCACATAATTATGATACTACACCTTCAACATCTGTGTTTATAACAACAATGAGAAATGCAGGATCAATTCCATGGTTTCAAACTGACCCTACAACAAGGTAAATGAAACAAAACTGATACCATCTTACAGTAGAAAAAGAAAATGGTAGGTTTGTTTACAGGGTTTAATAGCATCCTTTTTTTGTATTATAATACTTCTACATGAGATACTTCTAAATGAGCAGCCTTTTCAAGATAAACTTTCCATGATGAAAACAAATAAAATTGGACCCCACAGTTGTTTTCTTTCTAACTATCCTACTGTTTTCATTTACAGAAGGAGATTTTTTTTAATTAATGTTACATTTAGGTAAATATTTCAAGCTAGTATTATCAGTGATTGTGATTAATTTTAGTGGCATTTTAATGCTGTTCATACTTTCTTCATGCTTTCTCATTTTAATCTCTGAAGTATTCCAATGAGACAGTTTGTGGCTGGTATTTTATTTGCATTGGTATACATGCTGAAAGCATTGCTGTTATTATGGACATTAAAGAAAATACACTGCTACATCAGAATTCTACTTATCCCACGAATCCATGTTTTTTTGGTTATGGCAAGGTGAACTGTAAAGAAAAATACGCAAATAATACATTATCTAGGTATTGATACAATTCTATACAGGAAAAAACATATGGAAATCTCAGCCTTTTATTATTTTGCAAGAAAGAAATCCCACTGTATTAGCAAGTTGAGGAGACACCGGCAAAATCTCATACCAGGAGACAGAACAGTATTCAGTCTCAAACTGCAACTCTGCAAGACCTTTTGCTGATGATTAGTGAAATGTTTTCCTTTGGAATTTAAGGGACATAATACAATTGAATAATTCTAAGTGAACTACAATAGACCTATTGATAAATTTAAAAAGGCCAAGAAGATGCTGAAGTTTTTGCTTGAAAGGCTAGTTACAATTTGCTAAATCTGATGAAGAATGATAGTACATCTCTAAATTTTCCGGCCAGTTTGCCAGCCTTTCTAGATATTGTTGATAACCTGCTGAAAATACACAAGGTAGTGCAGCACAAACAGAAATTTCACGAAGAATCATTTCAAGAGTGATGCTTACTGCAGGAACAACTTTATGTGCTGGATTCATAAGCTATGGTTAGACAACTGAGGGAATAGAAACAATCACTAGATGATTGGATAACACATATTCAAAACTGTTCCCAGACTCTACCTAAAATTCTCTTTTCTTGGAAAATAGCTTCTCACTTTCTATGGTGCTCTGAAGAATGTGTTTAGAAAAATATGACCATACTGTCATGGTGGACATTGATGCCTGTATCTACAAAGTTACCATTCCTAAGTTGTCCTTCATGAGGCTGGAGTATCAAAACAGTATCTACAGACATAGATGTGGTTAAAGAAAGCCATTTGAATTACCACTTCAAGAGACAGCTGAGATTTCTGACCTCTCATTATATTTTCCTAAATTTCCAGAGACTGACAAAAGATGTAATGAGTTGTGACTATAATCTGACATTATCCTAAAGATACCAAAGTGAAAAAACACGGTGCTCACTTCCTGAATGCTTTTCCACCACTCTTATTGTAGGTTACTCTTTCTAAAGAGGAAGGTTGAAGAATAGTTTCCTGAACTGCCTAACATGCCACTCAAAATGATGACATAAAACTTAAAATCATCAAATTTTTGGCTATAACTTTACCCCTGCCTAGCTTCTTATTCTATAAGAGATACATTTTTTTAATCCAATCATGAAACAGACATAAGTAACATTCTGGGCTTATTTTGGATTTCAAGCTTGCTAAGGACTCCCCAAACCATTCCTGATCTCAGCCATTCTGGGCTTAATCAAAGCCATGTTATTGTTAACATCAGACTGTAGTGAGATTGTCTGAAATTGGCTTTAATATGTAATAGTAGTTAGGTTTGTTTCACAAATATAACAGTCTTCACATGACAGAATTTTCCCACAGCATATATCACGCTGGTATAAAACTTCTCAAAAGTAATTAAAAGCTTGCATATACTCAACAATCTTTTCTCAGTGTCCACACAAGCATAGGAAAAGTGCATCTTCACAGCTGTTTCTTTATGAATTATCCCCCAAATCAATGACCACCTACTAAACCTTAAAGCAAGTCAATAAACAACTTAAGCCTGCACACAAAGTAAATACCCAATATCTTTGTCCATGGGTGAATGCTTACCTGGAGTGGTATTGATTATGTAATTCATTCTGATGTTTCTGCATGAGGTATCACTACCACTGACTCAATGACACATCTGACATAGTATCAGTAGTGTAAAACAGAAGAATTAAGTCACCTTCCTGGCACTGCTGAATTAGAGAAGACTAAAGTATTACCTGTTAAGAAAAAAATATGATAGTAACCATCAAGAAAAGGTTGTATTCTTCAAAACTGAACTTTTGCTCATTTGACATTGTAGAACACTGCATCACAAAACTTGCATGTGACAAGTCTGGATTCAGGGCACAGAAAAATATACTGTAATTATTTTTCCAATTAAAAATTTCCCCTTTTAGTTTTTAAAGGGAATTATGCATAATTTTTTCTAGCACATTTTAAAGTAAATTGATTGTTATGGAATCTGAAAATAAAGTGGAACATCTCATTTAAGTCAAAATAAAGCTTATAACCAACTTAATGCAATAAATTTTACAACATATAGGCACAGTTCATGTGAAATTTGAATTTCAAGAAAAATAATGAACACACTTTTAGGAAAAGATTAGTTTTGGCATCTGTTTTAAACACTGTTTAAATGGATACACAGAAAATCAGTCACACCATTTAGCAGATAGTGCAGATCAATGATAAGCTGTAAGATCAGTACTTTCTTTTCCAAATAGGGCATGAAATTAACATGGAAAATTAATATGTTACCATCAAGAATGTGCAGATCATTTGCTTGTATTTCCATGATTTTAATGCAATTCATGACACCAGGATAATGTTTTTCACTGAAAACTAAGCAGGAGCTATTCATTTTATGTATTCCAGTGGCCAGAAAGTTCATAAATGTTCAGTTCATTTTGGAAGACACATATCACTAAGGAAAGAGAAACAGCTGCTGTGGTTGAGAGTAACAGAACAGTATAAAAAAGCATAATATTTCTATTGATATGCACAGCTCAAGAATGATATGTCAATGTCAGGAAAAAGATAAGTGTGAGGCACTGAGATAATTAAAGCTGGTAACATGGTTACACCCCAGTGCAGTCATTGTTTTATTTGAGGTGGCAATAATTCTTACTCTTTAATTAAAAGTGTACTAAATGTGCAGAGACAGTTCCTACAAGACAGAGATTATTTTCTCCTTCAGATACTGAAACTCTGTGCTACTTTTCTCCACAATTTGTGTCAACAGGTTTTTAAATCTTTCCTTAGCATGTAAATTATCGACAGAAAGCTGTAGGTTATGAGATGCTGAGAGTGATATATCCAAGTAGCTAACGATGATGATATGATAAGAAAGAATTATTTGATTTGATTGCTACATATTTAAACAGCCACCAGAAAAGAAATATAGTTACAGATAGCAAGAGGTGTGGCTATCTGTAATTACTCTGTTTTGATAACAATTTGAGACTTTTGCCTGTCTAACATTAGATGCTTCCTGAAACAGTGGGCCTGTTTTGATCTTATTGCTCTTTCAGGAATTTTAGGAAGAGATGGATGTTTTTCTGTATCACTAGGTTTGCTGATCTATAGCTATAATCATGGTAACTTAATATTTATGGGTGTCTGAAGTAGTAAAAAAAGTTGACAGAACCTAATTGTTTGAAATGTTATTCAGATGTTATATGATATAAAGAACAAGTAATAAATATTCAGATTTATGTTAGAAAATATATACTGGTGATCCAAAATACACAGTATATTGCACTTACCTTGATCATACATTTTATTTTACTTTTATTTAAATAACTTTAAGTGGGTAATAACTGTATCTGAAGCAAAGTACGTATGCTATGAATGTCCCTAGAGTTTGAGAAAGTGGTTGAGAATTTGTCACCTTATACCTATCTCATTCAAGTCTGATCCATCTACAGCTAGAAAGAAATCTCTACATGTAACATGTTTAATATTTCTGCATATTTTAATGTACTGCCTGAAGTAAAAAGGTACAGTGATTGATGCATTTCTCACTGAAGAATAAATACCCAATAACCACCACAGAGAAGAAAGAGAAATTAATAGCTACTTGCAGCAAAACATAAGTAATCAGAGATCAGCAAGGTAAATAGTACAGCTGCTTCATAACATAACATACACGAAAGATCCAATTACCTTTTCCCAACTTGAGAAGGAGAAAAAGAAGGGACATAGTGGCATGGGAAAGATGAAATGGGCTAAACTTTGGAGAAGGATATTGACTAGAAAAACTGAGATTTCCAGCTCAAGAAAAGCAGAAGTTTTGTAGCTGCATAGGGAAAATAAAGCCTTTTTTAAATTAACCTTACTGTAAACCATATTGTATCTGTGCAGGATCAGTGGAGTAATGTTCCAGAAAGGTTAGCCGAGGCAGGCGTTTTCTCCACTGACCATCAGTAAGACTGCAGACTCTCAAGCATGCAATAGATTACCAGAGCATAGATTTGAGCTTCAAGGTTCTGTCCCGTCCCGCTCAGCAGCGACGAAGGAGCTTATAACACTGCACGGTTCACGAGAGAAACCACAGGCCCTCCGGAGGTTGAAACACAAAACAATGGTTACTTTTATTATAAGCTTCTCTAAAATTGCATTAGGAGGAACAAAAGCCTTGACAAGTGCTTATTCTTATACAAGAACTGAAATAGAGGGAGAAATAAAAGAAAACACCTCACCACCCCGTCAATCCTGCAATGTCCTCTTGGTCAGCGAGTAGTGACCCTTTTGACTGAGTCTTGCAGTCAGTGATTCCACCAATGCCCACTGTAAAAAAAAAACAACAAAACAAACAAAACACACAACCAAAGCCTGGTTTTGCCTTTTTATAGGGTCAGGGTCGCTTGGCTAACCCCACAAGTGAGACTCATCCACAGGGCACCTGGTGAGCCCCAGATCCAGTTAACACTGTGCCCCAGAGGGCACCGCAGTGTCTGTGGGGCTTTCTCTGGGCAGTTGATCTTTGCAGCCTTAGGGCAGGTACACAGGAAAACATCCCCTGCCTTCCTGGAGCGTGATCCCTGCTCTGCCCCCTCACCAGCAACCCGCTACTCACCAGGGACAGGCTCTCAACCTCCCTCAGTGCCTTCTACATTTTGAGACACACACAATATGGGTCTCTTGACTGTCACAGGGCCACATACAGGCTTTGCTTCCAGTCAGGTCACAGTGGGCTTGACTTGTCATCGAGGGTTAAAAAAACCCCAAGAACTGTTGAAAGGTTATTGCTCACCCTGTGTAGCCCTGTGGTCAAAGTAATTAGTTGGATTCTGATTCCCATCCTTACTTTGCTGTACTATAGGGAAGCACTTGCAGGAGTGTCCAAGTGGTTAGGTTTCAAAATATTACAAGAAAGATTTGTTTGGGTGACATTTGTTGAATCTGGGACTAGAGAATTGGGAAGAAGGATGAATATTGCATTCTGAGCAACTTTTAATGATTATAATTCTTAATAATTATTTTACAATTATACCAAGTATATATTAATTCGATAATTATTTATATAGTGTAATTTTTAACTGAAGATCTGTACTTTTCTGAAGTAAAACCTTCAGAACTTCACAGCTCAAGTTTCATACTGCTTCAGATATTGAAAACAATTGAAGCCTTTCTGTGGATGTGGTTTTCAGAAAGATGTTAATGATAGACTTAAAATTACTCAAAAAATTTAATTTTTCAAGTTACTGAACTAGTTTATTACTTCAGTTAGGAAAGGAAGTAGTGATTACTTTCAACAAATTACAATGTCAACAATACCACCTGTTGTGTAATATTTTAGTATGGTTTACAGGGTTTGCTTTGCAAAGTTGCATTAAAATGATATAAAACAGCCTAACACTGAATACTGAGTGCCTTTTTCTTTATTATAGATTTTGATACTCTGTCATCAACTGAGAATAAAACTGTGCTGGCACACTACCAGTCACATCTGTCTTGTTAATGAAACATGTTATGGAAACCTTTCCAGTTTTCTTGTTCCAGTTTGAAAAACAAAGGAGAACAATAGATGCTCCAAATAACATTGAGCTGTTGTAAGATTTTTTAAAAGCTTCCATCAAATGAACATAATGTTACAAGATAAATTGTTAAGTTGTGACACTGCATTTCAAATTAATTCTCTCCTACAGAAACTGTAATTACACTTTTCTTTTTTTCCTCTTCCAAGTAGGAATAGCTTTCATACGAAAGAAAATGCGCAAAAAATTGTCAGTGTTAGAAACCATTGTGTTAAGACCATATTGAAAAATCCAGTAATTCTGAGGTGTGTGATATTTCATGCTTCTCAAGCCATGAGGGGCTAATAAAGAAAAATTCTGATCCATAATTCATTAAAGGCAATGAGAATGTTCCTATCAACTTAATTTTTCTTGTGTGAGAACCCTTTTAAATAGGCTATCAGATTTCTTTTTGTATAAATAGTGAACATTAAAATAAAGTTGCCATTATACTTATTACAATTATAGTAAAATAGGCAGGATTTTGTGAGCTTTTAAAGTTGATTTCACATTTGGCATCACCCACATTTGGCCTCCTGGTGTTCTATACACTGGTAGATAATTTCAGTTTCATGTTGTCACTGCTGAACCAGGTAACCAGGCATACAGCTCTCAAAGTGTGAGTAAAAAGCTCTTTATATGAGCTCAGCATTAAGCAGCTGTAGCGTGGACCTTTCATTAGGAAAGAAGAGAAAATCTTTTAGCACAGTAATTTTCATGGAAAACAAAAACCAAGAAACAACAAGCCATACTAATTCCTTATTCCAAATTGAACTCTACATAGACTATCTTTGCTCTGTTGCTATTCTGGGAGTGTTCTAGTACCGTATCACTTATTCTGGCATAAATTATTACTGGATACCACTTCCTAAACTTTTTATGTGAACAAAACATAAGAAGAATCTTAACTATTGGAATTATCATCCTAATAACATTAAAATTATACAGAAAACCAAATTATAAGATAAAGAATTGCACTGCTAAGTAACTCAATGCTATAAAACAAATTACTGTGAACTACACAGGTTTTCTTTTGTTCTTTATTGTTTCAGCATCTCTAATAAAAGTATGCCTCACAAAATGAAAGCAAAGGGTTAAAATTATATTACCACCATCTTAGGCATTATCTATTTTCTTTCCAGTTCTTAATATATTCTCAAAAACTGTTTCTAGGGAAGAATCCAGATAACAGAAGGCTGAGCAGATGGTCATTTTCAACTTTATAGTTCCAGAAAAAGCAAGGGCTCTCATTGTTGCTGACATCTGAAGTTGATGCAAGAAAATGCCTACCGTGACAGACGAAAAATGTAACAGCTACTCGGCCCCATGATCAGGCAGCTTGGAACTTGATGACAGCAGTTTGTTTGTGTATTGAAATCAGAAGAAAAATTAAGCCAAAATTATATTACTGCTTAGAAATCTGTTACTTTCCTTTTTCTGTTAGCATTGGTTTTGCTTTCAGAAATTGACAGAACCACCAAAAGTATGTTTTGGTGTGACAGAGAAAAAGAAACATATTACAACCAAAAGTTTTACATTGTGACCTATATTAGTAGATCTGAAACTGCAGTAGAAGAGTTGTACTGAAAACATGTCCTTAATATTCCAAGTTAAAGTTCTGTTGGCTGCCTACCTTCAAACACAACTGAGTGTACAATCATACCATATTATCAAAAATATTTTAAGTAATATATTAATATATAGTATTTAAGAGGCTGTGCTGCACTCCTCCGTTTTAAAGGTTAGTATTCTGGTTTATGATAGAGCAAGGGATCCAACCATAATAAGCAACTTCAACTTGACCAACACGACATTAACAGAATTACCATCTAAGGAACAAGAAGGTGCACACGTCCATGAGACCTGACGAAATGCATCCACAGGTCCTGAGGGAAGTGATGGGTGAAGTTGTGAAGCCATTATCTTTTATATTTGAGAAGTCGTGGCAGTACAGTGAAGTTTTCACCGACTGGAAATGGAGAAATATAACCCTAATTTTTAACAGGGAAAAAAAAAATAAAGACTCAGAGAACTACAGTCCAAACAGCCTCACCCTGGTGCCCAGCAAGATATGGAGCAGGTCCTCCTGGAAACTATGCTAAGGCACATGGTAAATAAGGAAGTGATTTGTGACAGCCAACATGGCTTCACGAAGGGCAAATAGTGTCTAACAAATTTGATAGCCTTTTACAATGAGGCTATGGCATTGGTGGATAAAGGAATAGCAACTGACCATCTACCCGGACTTGTGCAGGTTTTGATGGGTAAATGTTTGTTCGTTCCCTTGTGTAAATAGTTTATATTGTTACATTAATGTAAAACAATGGTATAATATTTTTGAAGTCTTAGCATACTAATACAAGAATATTAGTGGAGACCAAACTCAGAGCTGCATTTGCAGTTTGTTCATTTTCCTAAATATTACATACTGTATATATTGAATTGGTATTTACTAATTAAAACTCACAAATTTTTACAAATTCAAGTAAGATTTTACCTTAAGCTTCAGCTGAAGTTATTACCTGTTTCTTAGAGAGTTTTTAGCTACTAGTAGATGAGAATAATAATCACTTTAAAGAATTAAAAGAAGTACCCGACAAGCTATAATTAATTGTCATAACACCCATGACATGCTGCTGTTGTGAATATTTAACATTTTTGTAATACAGTGAGCTAAAATGGGCATTTCTAGAAGAAGCATTTTGACTTTTGTATGCAGTGCCACTAGACACATGGATAAAATTTTAGCAAAGATGGATTAACCAGCATAGCAAGAAGCTATGTGACATAGTTATAGACTCTGAAGAAATCAGTGACATATGGGAGTAAAGCTGATGAAAATATTTCTAGCTGTATGCTTCAGTAACCCAACTCAGTGAGCCAAATTAAAAATATCTGCTAATGGTGCAACTACCTGACATTGATTTACGTGTAAATATTGATGGGATACTGAAGGGTAACTCAGTGTTTATGTAATGAGGGTGAATAGATTGCCAAGTTTCTGTTTTTTTCTATTCTTCCCTCATGTGTAAAATTAAGCAAGTTATTTTGAGGAGTTTTCATGACAACTGTGAAGTTCTAATGTTGCAAATAGTTTTGAGTAATATAACAAGCTCTGATCATCCAACATATTTGTTGTCTACCTAGAATAATATTTTAAACCCTCTTTTATTTTTTTATGATCATTTGCCATTCTAGATGACATAAGAAAAAAAAATGAAAGAACTTTGTTTGACTCTTTGCTTTTTTTGGGGAATTATAGTTAGTTTTTGTTAGATAATAGATTTCATCAACCTGATTTCTTTACTCAAAAATGATTTAATCAACATACGCTACTCCATAATCTATAAATCAAATTATGCTACTCTATAAAGGGCTGATAAATTGATTCAGTTTACCCTTTATTTATGAGACAAACAAAAGAAATGAGGGAAGTTCCTTAAGAAAAAGAGATGCATGGTCACCATCTTTTCATTCTGGCAAGAAATAGATTCCAGACCTGGGATTTTATAAATTCATTCTGAGATGCATTCTTTAATATTCCTCAAAAGCAGGCCTTGATTTTGATTATAGCTGGGAGTCAGTGCTTTTTTGTTAGTTTCATCTAGATGCATCTTGTTATTTAAAGGCAGACAGTCTTAATGAGAAAGTAAAAAAGGTAATTTAACCAGAAGGAAGGTCAACAATTAGCTAACAGTGGGAAACAAAAGATTACAAGTGAAATGGTTACAAATGTAGTCCTAATATGTACTTAGCTCTGGGAATCATTCCTGATATTTTAATACCTTTTACTTTCAACTTTGTAATGTTCTATTAGACACGACAGTCTAGGGTTGAAAAAAATGTTTGGTGAGCTAGTCCTAAATCCTGAATGTCTTTCATCACAACCCATATCCCTCTCTTAACTTGATGCTAAGTATTTCATCATTCATAAAAATATAGATTGTAGCTCTGTCAGGAGTTTTGTTTCTTTAGAAGTGATTTTCCATTTCAGCAATTCAACTAGTGTGAGGCATCCCTGCCCATGGCACGGGGGTTGGAACTAGATGATCTTAAGGTCCTTTCCAACCC